>VZTH01003999.1:0-65318 GCA_013397815.1 Aleadryas rufinucha
ATAAAGTCACCCCAAGACAGGACATAAAGGAAAGCAGAGAAGATGCTTGGATTAACTTCCTCCCCTCCCCATTCTATTTCCACAGCACAGTGGTGGGTCATTCCTCTGAAAACACCACACCCATGCCCACACCACCCCTCAAATTTCAACCTTCAGTGCACTAAGTGGAGTCAAGGTCAAGAATAACATTTCATCCATGTAAAATGAGAGGTGCACACATCATACAATATTCGTGTCTGCACGTGGCAGCTGGGTTTCTTTTTGTAAAAGTTGCCTGTTGGCTTCCTCTACCTATTGAAAACAATGGCATTTAGGCTTGTCAGGAGTCCACAAGCATC
Source organism: Aleadryas rufinucha (assembly GCA_013397815.1). Lineage (NCBI taxonomy): Eukaryota > Metazoa > Chordata > Aves > Passeriformes > Aleadryas > Aleadryas rufinucha. Next base: position 339 of record VZTH01003999.1, read on the forward strand.
TTCTAGTCTCAAGTAGAATTCATTTTCCTAGTGTCTGGCTTCTCTAGGACACCTAGAGAAGGTGCTCTATATGAGATCTAAAGTCCAAGTCCATATTTTAGTTCAGATAAGGAATGGAGAGACAGAGAGTCATTGAGAGAAAGTGTATGCAATGTTATAAAGAGAATGGGCATTAAAAATAGCTTTAAGAGAGAAGAAATTGATCACAGGGATCTTAGAGATAAATTCAGTGGTTGGTTAAGCTCTGTTTGAATCAGAATATCTATTTTTGCTACTAAGTAGATGTTTCTTAAAACTGGAGGGCATACCTTTAATCCAGTACTGAACATTTAAGCAATCCCATTTTCTGCCTGCCTCCATTCATATGCTGAACTAGTTACTGTACAACATAGCCCCATGTGACTCCCAAGTCTCCGTGTGTAGTTCAGTGTTTCCAGTGTTTTTTTCCTGCTGGTCTGTATGCAAGCTTTTGACTCGGTCTTCATCTTCTTTAAATTAAGAACAGTAACAAATTAATGTGATGCATTTCAAGGTCATTTAGTTGAATCTTATAGAAGTAATGTGGATTTTTATCAAAAATTAGATAGATTTGAGGGAATGGCAAGAGTGATAGAAGAATTCAGTCCCTTTGCCTACTGAAGTTGTGATCTGCAGTCCAGAAAAATAGTATGAATACTCCACTTGAATTTTTGGAAGTTTCATCAGGAGTTTAAGGCAGTCACCCATAAATAGATAGCAACAGAAAGGAAGACATAAACAGATTTCCCTGCCTTTTGTATACAGTTCGTGAAAAACCCATCCTGAATTTTTATGCAAGGACATTTAGGCTAGACATGTCTGTCAGTCATTATAGTCTAAAAGATTAATTTAACACCGATGGCTTTCAATCTCTTTTCCTCCCTCCATTTTTTAGAGATTTGATATTCCATTGACTGGCTTTTAGTAACCACTATATGCCAATTAATCTCTTTATCTCCATTACTGTAAACGGGTCTTTTCTTCTAGGGAAGCTTTTCTATCGCATTAATACGTTCTCATTTTCTTTTGGAAGATACTCCAAAACAGTCGGTTCTTAAATTGCTTAGATACAGTGGATTTTTGCAACTGAGAAATTTTGGTCTTCTTTGAGAAATCCGTAACATACAGAAATAATGTTTGTTTAATAATGCAGCTGTGCATGAATTACTGCTGTTCATTGTTTTACAGTATAATGCAATATTTATGCTGAAACAAGGATGAGGACTGAAATGCTAAACTCCTAGAAAGAGAGACACAGAAGAATGAGGACTGAAGTACTGACTTGCGTTTAAGAAAGAAGAATTAGAACAATTTTCATGTCTAGAGGCTTGAAAAGAACAGTGAATTCGGGAATGTGCTATAACTGAATCCTGGATCGAAATTAGAAGCAAAATTTTTATGAATTTCTGCATGAGATAATGATATCCACAGTGCTGCTCACAACATGTATACTTCTGTTCCCGTCATTTTATTTTATCTTTTGGCTTACATACTTCATGACTATTTCTATTATGCTTGGGCTTTACAGTCTTTACATTTCTGTTTGTTTTGTTTTGTTTTTTGAGTAGTCTAATGAATTACAGTGAATCAAATGCACAATCTAATCAAGACTTAAGTATTTATATAATTATGCATATGTACATACTTTCAAGAAACTTCAGTGAAGACCTGTAATGCTAGTGCCTATTTTTATGAGGTTTCAATATTTGCATTGGAAATTTATTTTTTTGTCACTCATACTTCACAAAAGGTTCTGGATACTCAAATCATAATGTAAACCATTCATCTTGATAGTATTTTGCTGCTGAGAATATGTTACGATGCCTTTAGGAAGGATTTTGCTTTCTGGAGATCTAGCTTTTATGTTAATGGGAGGTTAACATTGTCCAGAAAATACTTGGATAGCTTTTCTTAAATAAAGTTGTGGGAAGGCAGATTTAGCCAGCTGTGTTAAAAATATGGATTGGGAAATAAACATGAATGTGTGTGTTGAGAAAGAACAAGCTCAAGATGCAAAATTCTCCTCGGAAATAACATTGAATTTAGCAGAAATTTGCTCTTTCAAGCTCATCTCCCTTTTCAAATGGCACATGCTCTGCCTGCATTCAGGACACATACTCAAAGCAAAGTCACTCTTTTATCTAGAGGCCACAGGGGTTGAGAAAGGTCATTAAAAATTATTCTGGCTGGCTTTCAAAATATACATTCATTTTTCATAGCTGGCATCACCTCCACAATCTTTAGTTGCTCTAGTGATTACTCAGTAGATTTTCTCTATTTAAAAAAGCTTGAAAATGCAGTTCTGATCCCATTCCTGTCAATGGTAAAATTCTGCAAATGTAATTCTTTCTACTGAGGGAGAAAACAGGGAAAACTCATCAGTATTTGTGGTTTATTTCCAGCTCCTACACTAAGATAGGCTGGAGCCACAGGTCCTGCTCCTTTCCTCAAAACAAACTCTCCTCTATTGAGTTACTCAGCTGGTAGCTCTGGCAATTTCCCAGCCAGGCTGAATTCGCACAGTGGACAAAGAAAGTGTGTGATGGAGGAATTTGCACACAGAGGCTTTTGTTTTGCACAGCAAGCTGTCTCAGGCAAAGAGGCTGGATCTAGGTGTAGTCTTTTCACTGACCAAAGCAAGCCCTTCCTCTGCCAGCTCCACTTACTAATGGCTTCCTCGCTGGGTCTTTCAGAAAACAGGCAATGCATAAAAGGAGCAAATCCCATTCCTTCCTCTGTCCCACTGAGGGGCAGGAAGAGAGAAAAAAGGTCTACTCCAATTTCTGTGTTCGGGTCTCTTGGTAGATACAGGTTTTCATGGATGCAGAAATGCTCACTAGTAACCAAGAACAGCCTCTGGCTATTTGACTGGGAACCACTGTAGAAATCTGGACATTAAAGTTATGGGAAGTTGTTGAATAAGAAATTTTAACTTGAAGAATGCTCACATTTCCCAAAGAAGGTTTCACATCTCCATCATGTGAAGTTCACAGAGGAAATTCTTTCCGCATTCCATATGTTAACTGTAAAAATTCTGTATAGGAATATATGAATTTTCATGTGAACCTTTTTCTCTGCTACAACACTGTCTTTCCAAAGTGGTCAATTTGCATGCTTTATAGGAGTATGTAGAGATAAGGTAAATACATTTTTGCATTCAATATGCCCATGAATTGTTTGTTAACTGGAAATAAACTCTTTTCTTATTCAACTCAAACATTGCTGAATACGGACTTGAGCCCAAAGAAGTCAATGAAGTATTTCCATGGACTAAAATAGGCTTTGAATTAGGCCTTGTGTTTTTATAATTAGATTTCTTCATAGAAAGCTCTTTAATTTTTACAGTGTATTCCTTTCATACAGCGAGGAAAAGTGAAATTTTATTTAGTAGCAGATATTTAAGTATCACAAGACATGAGATGTGTAATTGGAAAGGAAGTGGGCACTATGGTATGACAGACAAGACAAATACAAAAACAATGAATGACAAACTGAATCGGTAACTTTATTTTGGTGTAAAGAGAAAGAAATTTTCTTCATCCAGGGATGAGAAGTAGTGTAACTATCTTGATGTTTATACATTCTAGGAATTAAAAGGTAAGACTTTTTTGTATTTTATATGCTTAAAGTGGCCAAGGAGTTAATGATGCAGTGAAAGTAATTCTCCCTAGGGTGAAAAAAATTACCATCTACCAAGTAGTAGCAATCTAAACATCCAGAAACTGTAGCTCTAGTTCAAAAAAACATGTCAGAAAAACACAATTTTACCCGTACCTCATCTAATACATGAAACCATGTTGAAGGTCGTGTAAATTAATGAGATTTTAAGAAATAATTAACTTGCATTTCTTTAAGAGACCTTCTTATAGATCAAACATTTATGGTACATGCTTACAAGCTTTTTGCTGTAGACCTGCATGCTGGAGTCTTCTCAAGGAAATTAGTAGACTAAGACTGATATGCCCATGTAAACATTACCATAGAATTTGGGATTGAAAGAAAGAAAGAAAAAAAAAGTGTGGCTTGCAATGAAGTCATTTACATGAAAAAGAATTTCCAATGTTCCCTAAAGATAACCAAAATCTGGAGTTATCCTGTGTTCTATGAAAATTTGTTATATAGCTGTCAGAAGTCATTTCAGTTCAGCAGTTTTAAATCTCATTAGCTTTGTTTGGATGATGTAACAAGGCCATGATTAAGTGGAGCTGAGTTTATAGCTGAGTTGTATAAGCAATATTCTAGAATATGATCTGTGAAATACTTTGGAAATCAAAGCCTAGAACTTAGGGTGGATTTGGGCAATGTATCTGAAGCATTTAAAGGTTTCTTGCCCTACCTAGGTACCTAGAACAGATGTCTCAACCTATCAGTTATGAGCACCACTTCATTTAAACACAAGGGAAACAGCTTTCAGCTCTTCTGTAATATAAATTATCTGACAGTTTTGTTGCTGGGTGGAAGAAACCTCCGTGATGGCATGTTGTTATACACTTACTATTGCAGAGTTCTCTGAAGTTTCTAACACAAAACCCATCCTACTAAAGGGGATGCTGCCCTCCATGGATTATTAGATTAATTCAGTGTCAGGAATAAGGACAGCTCTTGTTTTAATTAAAAAAAAATTTGTTTATTACAAGAAAAATAAATTGGAAAAATAACAGAGTCTGAACTCTTAAATTAAAATAATAGAAAAACCCCGAGATTGCAGGGTCGGAGACCCTTGATGCCAAACTGGCTATGTGCCCACGGCAGAAATCTTCAGCACTGGGTTAACTTCAGCTAATCTGAGGCAAAATTCTCTTAAAATAAAATAAAAGGTCTCTGAACAGAGATAGGTCCTTCCCCCCCACCCCCACTTACCCAGCAGCAGATATTTTCAGGAGCTCTGCCAAGAGGAAAAATAGAGTGTGTCCCAGTGAAGGCCAGTCCTTTATACCCCCTTGGCCCTTCCCAGAATTCCCCACTGTCCAGCCCCATGGCCCAGCATGATTGGTGGGTTCTGAGGTACATCAAAAGTTTCTTTCACCAATCAGGCATTTGCTGGGGAGGGACATGGATTTACAGAGAGCATGGAAACTTCATAATTAAAAGGTATTTAACAATTAACTATCTTAACAACTTTAATAACTATTAACTTGATCATAAGATGATTTTTATATGCAAAAGCCAATCACCTAATTTTCATATATGACATTCAGGATGGTAGTTCTTACATATCTTAGAGAAAAGTATGATGTGAGCTGAGAAAAACTAAAAAATCTGTATGTTCCTGACTAGAGCTTCTCCTTTCAGTTAACTGCATGCCCAAGAAATTTCACAAGATTGTGCTACCCACTTCTTTATTAATCTGCATGCCATAAGAGATGTTGTAATAGTGGGTAAAAAGTAAATCGAGCTGAATCTGACAGCATGTAGAGATAGGCTCACCGTTGGTTGCTACAATTAGATGATTACCCATTTGTTCACTGGTTTGAAGAGGACTGAGGTTTTGTTACTGCTTCCTGTAGGGAAGAGAGAATCCAACATCTGCAGCTGCCTAGGGCTGTTTGACAAATTGCTGAAAGTTTGTTCTGTGACTAATTACTAGAACCTGATCATCCTGCACTAGATTCTAGTCCCAGTCACCTCTGCTGGGACTTCTGGTATAAAAATACAGCAAGTTCATAAAATATGGCTCCTCTTACAAAGTAGTTCAAACACACTGTGTGAAATGTGCTAAATAAGAGCTGCACGTGCTGAATTTGTTTATAAAAGAATCTTAGTGGGAAATAGCTTTCTGTGAATCTTCCTGTGAGCTCTGACTGCTGTGTGAAAACCCTGTGAACAGGAACATGAAGACTGTTGTCTGAAAAAAAGGGGAGGGAGGCAGCAAAGGTGGAGGAGAAAACCTGGTACTTGTGGGTGAGAGGGAACCTGTCTGGAGAAGCAATGGAGAGAAAAGCTGGCAACAAAATCAAGCCTTTTTTTTGGATAAGAGTGAAGCTACCAAACCAGTAAGTTCTCATAAGTACACACTGCAGAGTGGTAGGGTTAAAAGAATGATGATAATGATCAGGTTAGACGGCACTTCAATGTTGATGAGTTTCTCTGTTTATCCACTCTGCATTTTGGTTTAAATTCATGGATAATCCTAATACTTTAAATTTTGTTTAAAATGTAGATCAAATGTGCAATACTAAACCCCCTCTCCATCCTGTTTTAAAAGGACACAAAGACAGTCACAGTGACAAAAGGCCTAGACACTGCCCTTACATTGCTTAGCAGGTAGACAGGCTGTCATCTCTAAACATCTGTAGCCTGTCCAGAGTTGTCTGATGTCAACTCAGGCATGGGCAACACTTTTAAAGGTAATGCAAAAAATTGTCTTTCAGACCCGTAAACTAGAAAAAAGAGAAATTACCAGCCAAACTGGCAAAGGAAAAAATAATGTGCACCATATATTCTTGACATTGCACAATAAATTACAAAGTATGTTGTAGTTACTGGCACAGACACTGAGCGCTTCCATCGGCAGTGTGGGAAAAGCTGCTTTAATCCATACAGCTTCAACACCAGTCTCCCACATCCCAACTGAGTGCTCTGACTGCTGGCCACAAAATAAAATTACTCTCTGTTGCTGCCTTTGTCTGGCCCAGATTAATTACTAAATATATATAAAACCCAGAAAAGGTCCAAAGGGGACCTACAGGGGAAGGTGCTGAATTCTGGCTGCTTTTTCTGTCAGGGAGGTGGGAGACATCTGGTGATATCCGTGCTCAAACTGGAGCAGACTAGGCTACATGTTAGCCATCAACAGCATTTGCGTACGTGCTTTGCCAGCTGCTCTGCTGTGGGGCTGGGAATGCTGCTCAGGAAAGAGTTCCTGTGCCTGTGAAACTATTTCAACAGAAGTGTAGCTGGAGTGCAGCCAACTCCACAAAATATCTTCTCATTTCATGAAAAGCAAATAAAAACAGTCTCAGGCAACCCTTGTTGTACAGCACCTAAAAGCTTGCTGGAAGGTGCTTGAAAAGTCAAAACTGAACTGCTTACATTAGAGAAATTCAGGAACCAAATATTGACAATGCATCCAGACAGGAGGGTGGGAGATCTGTGAAATGAACTGATACAAATTTCTAATATTTCAGTCCACTCAGCAGAGTCCAATGAGATAAGACTCGTATTAAGCGGAGAAAGCAAGTTGTGGGAGTATTGGATATGAGAACTGGCATTAAAAATGAGCCGTGACTTGACTGGCAGCCTTCCAACATTTCTCCACAGCCCAGGCAAAGCCTCATGAGCAGTGCAACATCTGAGTCTAAAATTTAACTGAAATTAAAAGATGAGTTGCTTAATTCTGATCTTGCACATAATTCTGTTTCAGTAGATCCTGGAAGATGGGACTTTTATGTGCTAAAACACTGAAGAGTAACCCCTGATGCTTTCTAAGCAAACAAAACTCTACGAAGAACCTGAAATTGCAAAGCATATAACATTTTTTATTGTACCTTTTTCCTATGTGGTTTGCTGTGCATTTGTAGTTCAAACTGAAGCAAAGTCTACAAGATGGTTTCTTCTTGGACCTGATACACAAAAAACCACGCTCTTTTGGAATCAGCTTAAAAATTTTGATGGTACTGGAAACCTAATTTGATATGACATCCAAAGCAATCATTATTTTTTAAAATAGTCCTTTACATTAAGTTACAATAGGGCGACTTTTGGGGGGAAACAAAGGTTTTTTGAACTTTACAGGGGGCAGTATCTGCTCCCATATTAATTCACAGTATAATTACTCTTGTCTGTTCAGCTTTCTCACCATTAATGTCACTATGAATGCACAAAAAATTAACCTTGCCAGCTTGAATCTAAGAATTTTTTAAGTAGAAACGACTCTGCTGCTATACCTGATGTAGGATGTAGAAATTCTTAGTTATAGGCAGTTAGTTTTCTTTGAATCATTCTTAGTTGGAGACCTCAATACAAAGGAGTTGTAAACCAAGAATTTGATTATTGTAAATTTAAAACACTCCCTTTCTGTATTTTCTCCATGCATATGTTTGTGTGCCTTTTTATAACTAGTAACAAAACAGCAACAAGAACTAAAAAGCAGTTAAGGAGGCAAAACCACAGAGAAATCATAGAATTTCTGACTTGCTCCCCACTTCAGTTTTAAAGTAGGACCTATCCGAAGATAGATCTTTTGGAGCATGGATGCAAAAATCAATTTTTGATGATATGAAAATAAATAGAAAGTGCGTGTTTGGGTTACAAGAGGATGGTGAAAATCTGTTAAGAATGAGTAGAGGAGCAAAAAACAGCATAGGAGGCATAAAAATTGAAAGGCAGTCAAAGGTACATGAGAGACAAAGAATAGAAGAGGCACAAAGAGAACAATTGTGAGAAAACCAGATTAGAATAAAGATTAACTAAATTTTTGTGAGAACTTTCTTCCTGAATATTGCTGTTTCTAGCACAGATCAAGCCCTTTGGCTGTAGATTTTATTTTGTCAAGAGAATGGGGTTGGTATTTCGCTCTGACATTTATTTAAACTATCTTCAGTGAAGTCTGAGACTGAATTATATAAGTGTTTGGGGTGAAATTAATTTCTTCTAGCATAGTTTTGCAACTCCATACTTCCCAGATATTTTGAGCACAAGCAGTAAGCTTCCTTGGAAACCATGAACTATTTGTGTCAGAAGTCCCTGTTCTGAAACTGGAATGGCAGTCAGTGTGTCTGCTGAGGCACTGGACTTTCTTTTGGAAACACAGCCCATCCCATATGATGAAAAATATAAAATACAAAAGAATTATGTCTACCCAGTGTGGAGACACTGAACTAATTGCTAGACACTAAGATTAGATTGTCTGGTGAAGTTGTGGCTTTTGAAACAGTTCAGAGTAGAGTCCTGAAAGTTATCAAAAGCATTGCATGTTTCTGAATCATCTGAATGACATCTTCCTATTCTTCCCATCCTTCCAAACCTTGTTTGGGAAAAGTCTCCAAAGAACTCTTATAACTAAGTCATACATCCACTTTTTAAGTGAATTTAGTGTTACACTTACATTGTTCCAGTCTGAGTAGCTTCTCCAGTACAACTGAGCTACAGAGCTCACCAATCCCATGAGTGAGAGAATTCTGTATGATACAAACCTGCAAATTTTGAAAATGCTGAGTTGAAATTTCATCTTTCAAAATGGGCAAATACATTTTTTCACCCCCTTCCTGAAAGTACAGCATACTTGGTGGATCTGAAAGTTAATTCCTGTTTTTGTATGCATTGAACCTTTCATCCCATAATCTGCAGTAAATAGTTGTGTGGCTCTTGGCTCTTTGTTCTTACAAACTAAGCCAGTGTCATCTCTGCCTCTTGTTCATATCCAAGTATTTGTCTGTAGCCAGAACTACCAAAACCCACACCCTCTGCCCTGCATAGATGGAAGGTTTTCGAGACTTTGTAGTGCTACTGTATGATTCTGCATCTAAAATGGATCCCCTGATTTGGTACAGACACTTAATCTTCCTGTTGTAATTTGCATATTAATAAATTTGCCAGTATTGATTCAGGTGATATTTGTACACTTCAATAATTTAATTTGTAAGACCATCCTCCAAAACACCTCAGATGCAGGACTTAACAGTCAGACAGCTCCTCATATTTAGGCAATTGTCCCCACAAGACTTATTTACATGGTCAATTAAGAATTGAGCTATCCTCTGGAAAGAGCCTATATAGGTGGAAAGAAGACAGTGGTCAACTAGAGATTCACTTACCTTTATTCTACATGTAAAGAAATTATAACTTTATTTAGACCTATTTCTGTTTTAGGGTATTAAAACAGATGGTGTTTAAGGTGACTTCCACAAAGGAATGTTACTCAGCCTCCTTGAATAACTCCTTAAACACTTGAGCTGCACCTGATTTGAGCATGAAAATGTGAGCACCTCCAGTTAAACTGTGTGGCCTTTTCTGTGCAGCTCAAGCACAGACTCACCAGCGTAACCGTTCATTACACAAATAAAACTGTCCTTAATAAGTAGGTTGGCTAGTGAGGAAGCAGGCAGGCTTTAATGACTTTTAAATTAGACAGATTTCACAAGTGGAATAGTTGCATGTTTGGTCCAGGGAAAGGATACCACAGAGAAAATGAAGTTCTATCTTTATTATGTAACTTTTAGTTTGGGACATTCCCAAAATACCAGAGACTGTAATTACTGAGCTTGAATGAATGATCTGTGGTTGTTTGAAAGACTTGCAGTATAGTCTGTAATGTCTAATATAACCTTAAAAGCTGCCTCTGAGTTGCATTTTCATGTCTTTTCTTCCAAATAAGCATTTCTTATTCCACTGGTTTATATAGTAGAGAAATGCCCATACTCATCTACCTTAGTGTCACGTGCCAGCTGTAATACAGGTCGCTGTCAAAGGTGATACATCATATGAAGTTGTACCTGTGCACTGCACCACTATACAGAAAACATATCATGGTGATAAGAGTGGTCCTACACGTTAGATATGCTTGAAGGAATATCTCTTGCATGTGTAAAATTTCAACACTACAAAGTTTGAAATTCTTTTATTATATAATTCAGAAAGTTTAAGGACTATGTGCTGACTTAACCTGATGTTTTTTGATGGTATATGCTTATGATGAAAAACATTACACCACCTTATCTCCTGGTCTTAATCCAAAACCTGTGTAGCCATCCAGTATGTCATTTGATATCCTACTTCCCAAAAATGCTTCCGCCTTTCACTTGCATTGATTTTAACTGTGTGCTTCTGTAGGATTTCCATCAGCAGCTTATTCCATTAACTCAAATGGGTTTCTCTGAATTACTGATACGATGAACTCCTTCAATTTAACCTGCCATGACTTTGAGTGACCAAGTAGCTTGTGTATATATATATATATAGTTGCATTTAAGATTCTGTCCTTAAATGGTTTTCTTTTTCTAAGTGATGTATTTCAGGCCACACTGAGCCAAGCTCCTTACTATTTATTTTTTCCTTGACCTGAAATCAGCTGCAAATCTTTCTGCATCAAGAGCACTAAGGCCTGTCATACCTAAGCAAACCTACAGCTCTTCTAGCCCAGTCCTGCCTCTGACAAGGACCACTACATGAATGCTTAAAGCACAGGAAGAGTAAAATGAACCTTTCCCTGGTATACCCTCTCAGCTTCTGGCTGTCAGAAATTTAGGGACTTCCTGAACTGGAGGTGGCAATCTAGTGTGATAATAGCCCCTGATGGACCTATCTTCCATGTATTTATAGTTTTGTCATTTACAGTGTCCTGTGGCAATGGATTCCACACCATAATTTTACATTATTTTGAGAAGTACTTTGTGGCTTCCATTTGCTTAAAATTTGACACCCAATGGTTCCACTGAATGCTCTCTTCTTGTGCAAAATACTCACCCCCTATCCACTCTCCTCATGTTTTTTATGGTGTTGCCATTCTTTTTGTTTCAATTACATTGTAAGAACCTTGTGTTTTAAATGCTTTCTCACTGTGACTGGACTTGGGGTGAGAGTTAAGGATATATTTTCTTTGCATAATAAGATACCAACAACTAAGTGTTTTGTAATATTTTTATTATAGTATAAACCTCCTCTGTATTTAATGGACTGAAACTTCACAGAGTCTATTGGTGGTTTGTTCTCCACAAATGACATGAATCTCCCTATTTAAATAACCATTATGACTTAGTAAGTTTATATATTCTTCGAAAGAAGTCAGTTTTGTCCCCAGAAATGTTTTTATTATCCATCCTTTTCACGGTATATTTGTCTTGTTCATTCTCTCAGAACACCAGCTGTAATACTTTAGCTTCCTTTAAGTTCCTATGGAATTCACTGGCCATTATAAAAGAGCATGTACGACACACCTCTCCTGTTAGGTTCAAGACTTTTCGACTATAAGCCAGCTAGCACAAAGGTTTGGACACAACTGATTTTGGCATATAAACAACTTAAAGTTATTCATAAAATAGATGCAGAAATAGTCTTGGCTACTCTCCCTTCACACTTCTCTTTCAAGGAGACTTTTTTTCTGGCCACAGAAACTGAGAAAAAAGTAGGGAGAATGTGTTATTAAAATTTGGATTCTGTCGCTCACTAGGTTTGATGGTGTGAGGACTGCTCACCTAGAACTGACGGGGGTTCAGGTAATGTATGGGTATGGATTTTACACAGAATTCCCCTGATTATGGCCAGAAGTAGGCCAGAGCTGAATTCGGATTTCTGGTTTCCATATCTTCTGAGGGGACTCTCGTGATTTGGCAAAGTGCACCTCAGAGAATTAGAGCAACAGGGTACGGGACTTGTCACAGTTGCTTTAAATCTTCCTTCCATACATATGTGCTTTGCTCTTTCTTTCTTTTTCCTCTGGTCATCCACCTCCTCTCTGCGCTCTACAGTCAACAGTTTAGCAGTTGGACTGGAAATAATTATCCCATGTTAGTGATAACATAAATATCTGATAGTCACATGGACTTGTCCAGCGTCTTTGGATTAAGGTGTAAAGAATGTTCAGATCTTCTGATTCCTAATCCTAATTTGCTTCTGTTTCCTGAAGAGGCTGTGACCATCATCTCATGCATTCAAATTCACTATTGCTCTCCCTAAATCCTTGTCTTTTCAGATCTCAGCGACTGTCCCTGTTCCCTAACAGCCCTTACTTTACTATGAGCTGATAGGTTACCTTAGATTGCTTTCTTTCTACATTATTTCTTTATTTCTATTCCTTTCTACAATATTTCTGTAGTTATAGCTACCATACCTATTACCAAGACTGGCATGGTTTTGTTCCTCTTCAGTGGTTGCACATATTGAATTATAAAGCTCTCACTACCAGATGCAAGTGCACACCATCACCTTGATTTCCTTTGCCTACTACAATATAATCCATGCACAGCCAAGGGACACTTCCATTTACCACCACTTTGGCCTCCGCACAAAATTTTCTCCTTTTCACCATGCTGTTATTTGTTCTGATGAGCTGCCTAAAGACCCACTTCATCCACTGAATCTCTGAAAAACCTTTAGCAACAGTCAAGTGAGTTCATACAGGTACTGTTTTTGTCATATGCTTCTCAGGCCCTTTAGTAAAGGCAAACATAATTAGATTATAGGTTCTGGTTTTTTTTTCTTTCTAGAAAATCAACATTTATTATTGCTAAAAGATATGTTTCCTTGCTTAAATTAAAAAACTTCCAAAAGTAAAATAATATTAGAGGGGCAGACATCAGTTAGTATATGTCTTATTTTTAACAATTTGGTAAACAAATTTTAGCAGATTGCATACTACACTGAATTTCTGTCACCTGAAATTTTTCTGTTAAAAGTTAAGAGAGCAGGCAATTTGGCAGCACTGGTTCAACTTAATTGACAATGCAGCTCTTCATGACTTTGAGACAAGTTTCAAATGTAAATAATATGTAAGAAAGTGATGATCTATAGGGAAGAAACAGCAGGAATAATATAAAAATATCAACGACAGCCTCACCACATAACTTTAAACTACCTAAAATCCCCCTTAGGATTTCATTTCTAAGTTAATCTTTTAATTCCCTCATATTGCTCTGACATTCAAAAATGCTAAAAAATTATGACAATGCTTTTCTACACAACAAAACAAAACCGCTTTTTTATTATTTCAAATACAGATCAGAACACAGATTGCCCTTTGTAATAAATTTTAATATTTTTTTCAACTTAGTCTTTGAATAGGTTAGAAAATTTTTATAATGATGGAGCATAACATCTAACACCAATACCTTTCTCAAAACTTCTTGAATTTGAGACTAATAGTAGTTAGATTCATATAAATTGTCTGGGATACTTTGGATTTTTTTTTAAACTGAATACTTCTTGCATTCAGGGACTGTGGGAAGATAGTATTTTTAATATTCCTTTTTCCATATTTACTCTTTCTTGTTAACTAGCAGTTATGATTTGCTAATACCTCTTGCAAAAGTAGTAATTTGCACATATTTTAATGCTGAAAATTGCCTACCGTGTGAAAGATGAGAAGCTGACACAAGGCACAGGGAAAATGTGGGCAGAATTACAGGTTTCATGGTCTGGGGTTGTGAAATGACTATTTTTTGACCAAGCAAAAGATTTTTAAAATATGGGCAGGAGCTTTAAACTCTATAGGTAAGCACAAATACAAAAATTTTTATAAACACATGATTAAAGAAATATCCAAAACAGAGTATTGCTCATGAAATGGACTTCCCCTCCTTTTTCTGTTACGTATGTGTTTAAGATGTAGGTGAGGTCCGTTTGGCAAATCTTTAAACAGAAACACATACACAGTCTGTTTTCCCCATTTCTCCAGTGCTTTTTTTTTCTTTTGTTATCCATTTTGCATTAATGACCTCTGACAGCTAACACAGCCTCATTGTTTTGCTCCTGCTTTGAATACAGATGTTATGGTACTAGGGGAAATCTCCTGTGGACATACCTATTTACTTGGCAGAAAAATTAAAAGAAAGCATTGTTGATGATGGCAGCTTTCCTTTCAGGAATTCAAACAACAGCTAATCACTTGATCACCTGAAATAAACTCAGGCATACCCGTGTCTGCTACCTTGTTTATTTACTGTGGAAACATTTTCTCTACTGTCTAGCCATGCACTGGCTGCACAGCACAATCGTTTTCTTGTTATGGCAATTAATACTCAGGACAAATATAAAGTATTCATAGATCACATTGTATTAAATCTTAACTGTTACAGTAAGCAAAGATGTGAAAAAAATCACTGCCCTTCAGAAGGCAAATTGGTGGTTTCAGGCCAGTTGGAGATGCCAGAAGCTCTAAAGAACGAAATGATGCTTTCTGGTAGTTTTAGCACAAAGGTAAAAAAATTCCGTGTGAAGAGAGCTTTAACTTTCAAGCTTTATAGATGGTCCCTTCATAGTTGTTTTGAGTCATGTTGGCAAGGTGGCTTCAGAAAGCTTTTGCTCCTTTTCTCACTCAATAGCTATTTCATCCTGTGGCACAAGCCCAGACTTTGAAGTGCTAGAAACTAGTCAAACAGTAGATTTTCTGCTTACAGGAATGATTTCCAGAGAGACCTGAATAAAAATGCTCTGCCTCTAACTAACTCTGAACAGAGGGAGTGTTCTGGTCCAAATTTTGCTTTCTGGTTTTGCCTTGAGTTCTCCCAAGTTATTACGTTGACTATGCCCCTTATCCCTTATCCCAAGAGTACATGTTCCAGAATAGTACTTTTGTATCTAAAAGAAGTGATTTTTTTTTTTTACTAACTGAATTTAATCATGGCAATATATATGTGAGTTAGATTGCTACAGTGGGAAGATACTCTCCTGATGAAGATATCAAGACACTCATATATTCAATTCCTAAATTTAAAAACTCAGGGGTTTTTTGATACTTGAATATGTATTTGATTTTATAACATTGTTTCAGTTTACGGAATTGTTTTGTTGATATAGATTATTTAATACAGTTAGTTATCAGAAAGAGTTTTATTTACAGAATCCAATTTAAAAAGAGAGAATCTCAAACACAGAACAAGACGAAGCTGACAAAGACAAACTTCTGAAATGCCCATTGTCATGTCTGGTTATTAAAATCACTTCATGTTAGAGGGTTTTTTAGCTTTGGAGAGATAACCAGGCATCATCCTGGTTGGAATCTCTTCACCAAGTAATGTGGATATGAACAAATTTTCTTTTATGAGCAAATGGAAGAGAATTTTTGTTTGTTTTGGAATGGAAAAGACAAAAAGGGGTGATGAGCAAGCCATATGTATATGTAATGTGAGACGTCTGGGGCATGACTTTGCACTGCTCCAAGTATTAAAAAAATCCTAGAAACTGGAGGGAAAAAAAATACTATTGCTGATTGATTTTTCTCACTATTTTCATGATGCTAGTGCATGGAATACAAATATTCCTGCAGACAATCTCCTTTGCTTCAGCTTTCTGGGAGCCTTAATCAATAAGCTAAAGAGCTGTCTATACAAGAAGTGGTTGCATCTGTGCTCACTCCTCCCGGGTTTCTTCTCTTGCTAATTGTACACTGTGATGTTCTTTCTGCCTTTGAGTGTCAGGCTAATGAAGATGTTTCACAGCAGAATTACCACAAAGGCATAAGGAAGGAATTAAAAACTAGACAACTAGAAATGCCAGCTCTTGGTGCAGAGCACCGCTACTGACCATTGCTTGATCAATAGTGCTTGCCACTGAACACATGAGGAATTCACTGAGTTTGGCACAGGGCTCAATGAGCCACCTATGCTTTTGGGCAATGTGGAAATCACATGTAATTTCTAATGTCATTTTGTTGGCATTAGACAGACACACGCACACTCTCAGAAACTGATGTCTTGAAATTTGCTGGGTAGGCTTTGAACAGTTCTGTGGGAGGGTATTTCAGTAATTTTCTGGTTTTGTTTCTTCAGGATATGTGCTCTATTACTGGCTTTGCTTTCTGCCTCCTTCCCTTTTTCGGGGGTCACTGCTTTAAAGGACACGATGGATACTTAAAACCGGAGGGGCAGAAGTAGGACAGTTTTATTAATATTCTAAAAATACAGAGCTTTATTTATGAAGTGTGTGAAGTGTTTCAAAAGACAGTCTCAACACTTTAATTTTTATTGCCACTTGTCTCCAGTTTCTGCAAAAAAATTTTGACACTATACAAAGGTGCCTTTGTGGCCTGATGCTGGCCAAACCTAAACTTCAGATTCTAGCCATTAAATCCATTTATACAAGACCTGTGTAAATTTTCATTATATCCATTACAGCTGATTTCACACAAATGAGCATTTCACATGAATAAAAAGGAAGGCCCAGAGAAAGCCTAAGTATTAAAAAAAAATTCTGTGACACATTGCACGAGAGTAAGTGTGTTACTTGGTGTCACTGGCTGTACTCCATCTTGTGTAATTAGATTTTGCCTACATGGAATTCCCCCTGTAGTTCCAACAGGATATGTTTATTTTTTACTTCCTGCAGGAAAGCCAGCACTAATTTATATTAGCTGAGTTCTGCTCTAGAAGTGGCAAAGTTTCATGTTAGATAACAGTGTTCTATTCATAAAAACTGTTCGAGCATGTCAAATGTTTCTTGCAGACTTTTGGGATTCCCTAAATGAAGGAAATTCCATCTGTCCTGCTTTAAATTCCTAGTCATGATACGGTCACCACCAGCACTGAGCTACGGACTCCACCTGATTGCTGTGTGAAATGCAAAAAATTCAAAAACTATCTGATCCTATCTAATATCTTTGAATTCAGTGTGATGGTGCAATAGGTGCATGGCCTCCCTGGGTAAGATTTGCATCCCATTTTGGCTGGTGTGCTATTGCTGCCAGTACTTGCTTGTAGGTCAAGATTTTTCCTCATCAACTACCATATGATGATGCCCCAAAGTCTTGAAGGTTTGTATCATTAATTGATTTCTCTTTTTCTTTTGGCTAGGGTGGTTTTGTGGTTATTTTAAGTATATATCTGCTTGGTGGTGTTCATCCCTAATTTACTTTGAATTGAGTTCAACATTAAATATTATTCAACAAAAAAGATTCTTCAGGGTGCTTTACATTGCCAGACTGGTAAATTCTTTAGAGACAAAGGCAAAGGCAGTAGTATGGATTTTTCAAATTAATTTTAAGGAGTAAAAAAATTGGGATTGTGTCTTTCTTTTATGTCTCAGTCACTTGTAATTGTATACCTACCTAATGGCGTGCTCTGTTCTAATCTTCTGGTCCCATATAGAGGCAGTGGCCTAGTAGATTTTAGTTTTGGTTTTGTTTATTTTTGAAATATATTATGGACATATATCCCCCTTGTTTCTTCTGGAGCCAGGTAATATTCTTTAGGATTATGTAGAGTGCAGTGCATAGACCATGTATTGCCACAGCAGCTGGAGAAATTGTATTCCCTGCTGCTGTCTTTCAATGTGGTTTCCTCATCAGTCCAAACTATGAGCATGTGGCACTGCACTGAGCAAATCCATGAAGAAATTTTACCCAATACTTATTGCAAAAAAACCCCCCACCACTTAAAAGCTCCAACATTTACCCACACCTGCCCCATTTTGCAAAGTAAAACTTTCCAAAGAATTATTTCACCGTCTTCAGCATCTGCTTTTTTCCCCCCTAATAATCTTATTTCTTGATTTTAAAAGTGTCTGTTTTGGAGTTCGAGTTGTCTCTGCAGAGACCCAATGTACTTTTATCCCGAAGGTTTTGCTCGGGGCACCCAGAGTACTTCTCTGCCTAGTGTTCTGCCTCAGCTGGCTGAAATCAGAGGAGTGCTAGCTTTGATTATGAATAATTGGGAATTTATTCAGAGCTGAATGTGAGTAGAGGGTGCAACCATGTCGCTAAAAAATAAAGGTTGCATTTATTCAAAAGAGGAGATGTGTTTAAGGAATATAAGGCCTATATTCCAAAATTAGGCCCCATATTTTAAGGAAAATTATTGATGAGGGCTGTGTAACATCACTGCCATTGTGATAAATAGTGGTGAGAGAAAGGTAAAATGTAGGACTGGAACTTCAGAGAATAAATTATTTCTTTAGCATGAACAAAGAGTATGAATTTCCACATAGATACTTTTAAAACTTATTCAGAACTTTTATCTTTAATCCTCCTGATTTTGGTCAACTGCTTGTTAGATATGCACTACCTTTATCCATGCTTGGATAGTAGGTATTGTACATATTAAAATCTACCCGACCACAACATAAGGCTGTTTGCTTTCTTTCACTTAAGGCTCTGCTAGATATCTTTTTCTTCCAGGATGCTAATAATGAGGAATTCCATCTTTCATTGAAGGTTTAGTATCAGGATGCTTGCACTATTAGAAATGTTGCCAGTGGATTCTCTTACTTAGTGGCATCTTCCATAATTTGTCTTAATAGAACCACCATAGGCTCAGCAGGAATGTGATATATTTTGAGTATTTCTCCAGAATACAGTTATTTTTGTATGGTGTCCCCTACTCACCTAGGAAAAGTTCCTGCTTTTATAAAGAAGGAAAAGCTAAATGGCAACTTGGACCACTACACTTTATGTTATTAATGTGCACAGCATAATTCACCCCTGAAAATGAAATTCTGACACAGACTTCCATGGGACCTTGAACAATTTACTTAACTTTTATTTGCCTCAGTTTCTAAATTTCAAAGGTAGACATCTACAAACAACATATAACTTATTTAAAACGTGTTTTAAAAAATAGACTGGGGAAAATTTCAGGAAACAAAATTATTGTAATGTCTCTCCAAGCAGTCATTACTTGTACGAAGCAAGCACTGTAATACTAGACATTTCATGCCTGAATTCTAAAGAGATTTAACCAGTCCCAGGTTTTTGCTTTCAGAATTACTTGCACAGAGACTGGCTTTTAAAGTCCCTTGGTTCCAGTACCTTCCAAGAATTTCCTACAAGTAGCTCTTTACATATTTTCATGCAGACTTTTTTAATTTCCATTTTGTGCATAGGGATAGGGGAAACATGTTAATTTTTAAAAATACTAAATCACAAACTACCACTGTTGTTGGCAGCAAGGAAGTCTGAGATGGTTTGTTTTGCATCCCATGTTGAAAGATAAAAATAATCAAGACAAAACTGGACTCATAAATAAGTAGGGCTGAGAGTACTGGGTGCACCTTCATTAGTATTTGAGTCTGCATCAGAGAAAAATTTCCTGATTTTCTTTGCTTGGATTGCAAAACATTTCCAGAGTACTTGAACCAGACTCTGTTTAAAGTAAATCATCAAATGTACTGTGCTCTGGGAGCAGAAATTGTGTGCTCCACCTGCTCATAAGGGCTCAGTCCTTGGGACTGGAGCCGACAGAGTCTTCAGTAACACTCCTGGAGTCAGTGGAGGATCAAAATAATTTCCTCAGCACCAGCTGCTTGACTCCACTGACCTGTTGCCATTGGGCCTCCCTCACTGGTTGTCCTCCAGGGATCCTCCAACATGGCCATGGCCCAGGACCTTACTTCAGGCCCCCAGGGCCACCAGCCCTTGTCCCAGGAATGCCCCAATCCTGTCTGGTCTCTTGTTGTGTTAATATAATGATTTAAATTCATTACGGATACGTTCTTGTGGTTAAACTGTATCTCGGATGTTGCTGCTATGCTCTTTTAGCTCAGTTCATTGAGGTGAAGTACTGTGAGGGTTGTGTGTGCCAAAAATTCCCTTATATCTGCTGTCTGAGTTGTGCATGATGACCATTATCAAGTACGTGAGGTCTGCATCTGAGGCTTGGGATGGGGCTAATGGCCTCATCCTGCCTAACAAGTTAGAGGAAAAGCTTTGTTGTATGGTGCAGTGCATTGATTTATAAGGTGAAAGAGGAAAGAAATGGGATTCCATCGAAGCTAATCAATGTACATGTGGCAACTTTCATATAATCATGTTTTTGTAAGAGGTATGTGCTGACCCTAATGACCCCTGCTTGTGTAGTGCTGGTTATGTACTATTTTAAAGGGTACTCTCTGTACCCTTTAAAAATCATTACCTGATTATTATTATTATTATTATTATTATTAAACACTGGAGCTGCTGTGACACAGCAGCCTGGACAGCCTGCCCTGCTGGCACAGGCATGACATGACATGGAGAGGGCATGAAATGTCTGTAGGAACAACACACTCAGGAATGAGCACCTGACATTTCTGTCCTTTGAGTCTTTCCATGCAGTTTTTCTTTCCATATATAGAGAGTGTTGAGAAGCTGTCAGGGCAAAATACTCTGATCTGCATTCTTCTGAAGAGGAAAGCATGAACTCATCAGAGCTCAGCACTGGCCATGACTTCTGGAGCTCTTACTGCCCAGATTTTGGGGCAGGCAGGATGGAGGGAAGTGGTGAGACAGGGTGAGGGCAGTGCAGTGGTCCTGTAGCTGTGCTGCCATTTTCCATGTGTGATGTGCTTTCCTCGGAGCAGCACAAATCCTCCTCTGTCTCTGGATGAGCTCAGACTGCTCCTAACACCTACTAAAATAAAATTAATTAAAATTAATTGTGGAGATGTGTTTGGAAACCAGCATCTGATGACATGCTGCTATCCCTATATGAGTGCTGCTTTTGAACCAGTTTTGTTTGGATGGTGTCACAGCAAAGTGTGAATATTTCGGAACAGTGACATAGGTTGCTTTCTACACATTATGAATGATTGTTTGCATTCAGAATAACATGGGCTTGAAGACACAAGGCATAAGAAATGGATTGTTAGAGGTGGATTGCAGGGTATTGCAGGGTGGTTACACACTGTGCTGTCCTTGAACCTCCACCATGGTACAAGACCACTCAGTGTGTGACTGCCTGACTGTATCACAGACAGAGAGCAAACCCCACATGTTTAACCTCTGTGTTCAGAGGCCTGTTCTTCTATATTAAAGACTGAATGGTTTTCCCCTTCATTGCTTCCCTGAAATTAACTACTTTTAAGTTAGATTCTGAGTTATGGATAGTATTTTAGGCCTCTAAATTTAAGTTTAAAGTAGTATTTTTTTCTAAGATCTTAGACTGTAGACACCTGCAGAGCATTTATTTACTCATTTTGTTTGGAATTGATTCATTTGATATTTTCAGTCATCCAGGGATTTGTTGCTAGGAGCAGACAGAATATTTCTTAAGGATCATGACTAAATTAAGGGAAAAGCAAACTTTGGTACCTCAGGGATTTGCCTGGTATTGGGTTTGTATGAAATAGAATAAAG
The DNA here is from genome assembly GCA_013397815.1 of Aleadryas rufinucha. Taxonomy (NCBI): domain Eukaryota; kingdom Metazoa; phylum Chordata; class Aves; order Passeriformes; genus Aleadryas; species Aleadryas rufinucha. Next base: position 22,054 of record VZTH01003999.1, read on the forward strand.
GCCCTTTAAAATTTTATTAATTTTCCAGAAAATACTTCAATTGTATACCTTGTAACTACAATTTCNTATTATTATTGTTTTTATTATTATTAAACACTGGAGCTGCTGTGACACAGCAGCCTGGACAGCCTGCCCTGCTGGCACAGGCATGACATGACATGGAGAGGGCATGAAATGTCTGTAGGAACAACACACTCAGGAATGAGCACCTGACATTTCTGTCCTTTGAGTCTTTCCATGCAGTTTTTCTTTCCATATATAGAGAGTGTTGAGAAGCTGTCAGGGCAAAATACTCTGATCTGCATTCTTCTGAAGAGGAAAGCATGAACTCATCAGAGCTCAGCACTGGCCATGACTTCTGGAGCTCTTACTGCCCAGATTTTGGGGCAGGCAGGATGGAGGGAAGTGGAAGTGGTGAGACAGGGTGAGGGCAGTGCAGTGGTCCTGTAGCTGTGCTGCCATTTTCCATGTGTGATGTGCTTTCCTCGGAGCAGCACAAATCCTCCTCTGTCTCTGGATGAGCTCAGACTGCTCCTAACACCTACTAAAATAAAATTAATTAAAATTAATTGTGGAGATGTGTTTGGAAACCAGCATCTGATGACATGCTGCTATCCCTATATGAGTGCTGCTTTTGAACCAGTTTTGTTTGGATGGTGTCACAGCAAAGTGTGAATATTTCGGAACAGTGACATAGGTTGCTTTCTACACATTATGAATGATTGTTTGCATTCAGAATAACATGGGCTTGAAGACACAAGGCATAAGAAATGGATTGTTAGAGGTGGATTGCAGGGTATTGCAGGGTGGTTACACACTGTGCTGTCCTTGAACCTCCACCATGGTACAAGACCACTCAGTGTGTGACTGCCTGACTGTATCACAGACAGAGAGCAAACCCCACATGTTTAACCTCTGTGTTCAGAGGCCTGTTCTTCTATATTAAAGACTGAATGGTTTTCCCCTTCATTGCTTCCCTGAAATTAACTACTTTTAAGTTAGATTCTGAGTTATGGATAGTATTTTAGGCCTCTAAATTTAAGTTTAAAGTAGTATTTTTTTCTAAGATCTTAGACTGTAGACACCTGCAGAGCATTTATTTACTCATTTTGTTTGGAATTGATTCATTTGATATTTTCAGTCATCCAGGGATTTGTTGCTAGGAGCAGACAGAATATTTCTTAAGGATCATGACTAAATTAAGGGAAAAGCAAACTTTGGTACCTCAGGGATTTGCCTGGTATTGGGTTTGTATGAAATAGAATAAAGGCCCTTTAAAATTTTATTAATTTTCCAGAAAATACTTCAATTGTATACCTTGTAACTACAATTTCTTCTTGATTCCTTCCTGGGATTCTAGATATGTTTCTTTTTTTAAATTTCACCTTTTAATCTGAGTTTCTGACAAGAGCTGAATCATTCTGAAATAGAGACATGTTATGGTGATTTACTTTAACAATGAAAATGGATTTTCTGAATGTTGTGCTAATTGTCAATACCTTTTCTGGCAATTTTTCCACTAATCCATCATAAAGTTGTTTCAGTTATTGAAACAACAATATTTGAAAGAATTGTCACATTTTAAAGTATACAATTTATGATAATTTCCAAGATATTTCAGGAAAAAAAAAAGGTGATGCAGACAGAACTTGAGTTTGAATGGTCAGGTTTAGATGTGAAATTTCACAAAAATGGAAATTGTCAGTGAAAAATTTCATGTCTCCCTAGGCAGGATTCAGCCTGCACAGCAAGAAAGGGGACCACCTGAAAGGTGACCTTTTCTCGTCTCATGTGTAGATAGCATCTCTATCATGTTCAACTTTAAGAGATGCTAGTCTGTTTAACAAAAAAAAAAAGAAGAAATATTTTGAGCAAAAGGATAAAAAGGGAAGACCATGGAGTGCTAGGTATGTAAAGACATGTGAAAAACAAAGAAGCAGTAGTTAGTGCTAAGCTTGCTTACTGTTGTGTGTCTGGTTTGCTGCAGCAGTTCAACCCCTCCATTCCAGCAGTTTGGCTGGAAGCCTGCTCGGAGAAAAGCCTTGTAATAAAGCCAACATTAAGAGGGTGGTGCTGTACTGCACCTCTCCAGCAAAACATGTGTGAGTTTCTCTTCAAACTGTGCAGAGTACTTCCATGTGCATGAATGGATCAAGCAATGCAATGAGTTTAGCTGCTTGCTCTCAGCTGCTATCTGTGTTTGAATTCTTGTGGATTAAGTCCTTTGAAGCAGCATTGGCTAATAACCTTTGGCAGTAACATAAAAAGACTGGTGCACATCTGGCTGTTTCTCATGCTGTTAGTACTCTTCACTCAAAAAGTCAGAATAATATCCACCTACAGGAACAAATATTTACTTTTCTCAAAGAGAAGTACTTACTTCTTTTGGTCTATAATATAAAGGCATATTCCTCCTATTTCTAAGTTATCTTTAGAAATGGCATTTAATCTTTAGGTCATAACAAGGCAATGTCATGTGTCAGGCCTGACATTAAGGCTCTTGTGCCTGATAGTGCCAGGATAGTGTCTTCAATGCAAAATTGGGGAATCCTTGAAAGCCCAGAATAAATGCAACTCCTGACAGTGAGCACCAGATGACAGTGAGCACTAGTGCTCTTGATGGACAAAAAAAAATATTTCCATTTCAGTAGGTAGCAGGTAGACCTAGTGAAGAAAATGCTTCCTGTGGTTAGGAAGCCTGGATGAAAAGCTCTCCCTAGCTTTTGTTAATAGCACAAACACATTTAAAGTAAGATAGATGTATGGAAGTTTATATTGTAGTCAACTTGCTTTGCACATCTAGAATGTATGTATGCTTTCTAGTGATGAATAACACAAGATTAGAACAAGCTTAAGGACAAAAATGAGGTGTTTATCTATGCATCTGACTGGAATATGTGTAGCAGATTATTTTGAAAAGTCAGTATTTTATCCATAGAAATGCATTCTTTTTTTTTGAATCATTCAACAGGTAGGATTAGTGTGGAATGTTTCTGGGATAGCGAGATGTCTTGCTCCAAAGAGATTCTCCCCTTGGATTGGACAGGGCACTGTCCTGTGTTCCTGACCTGAACCAGACGCTTTGGACTCTCATATCACCTCTCATATCACAGAACAGTGTGTTCCCCACCAGGCTTTTAGGAGGCAGATGTCTCTCAGCCTTTTTTTTTTCTTACAACCTCCCAAGTTATTTCTATTTTGTAGAATAGAGACTTGACAGAATAAGAGTCTCAGACTGAGACACCTCTGGAGATCATTCATACAATCCCCTGGTTCAAGTTAGGGTCAACTATGGCAGGTTGCTCCAGGCTGTGCCCAGATGGGTTTTGGATATCTCCAAGGACGGAGACTCCACAACCTCCCAGCCTAGAGAGGGAGGTATCTATCACCCCTATGTTTAAGAGGAATTTCTTGTGCTTTTATCTGTGCCCATTGTCTTTTGTTTTGTCACTGGGCACCACTGAGAAGAGGCTAAACTCCATCTTCTTTATTCCCTCCATCAGTGTGCTTTGCATATTTATAAGATGCTCCCTGAGTCTTTCCTTCTCCAAGAAGAGTCCTAGCTCTTTCAGCCTCTCCTCATATGACAGGCTCCAAACCCTTAACTGCCTTCGTGGCCTTTTGCTAGACTTGCTCTGGAATATCCATGTTGTTCATGTACTGGGGAGCCCAGAACTGGACCCTGCACTCCAGCTGTGTGTCATCAGAGCTGAGGAGAGGAGAAGTTTCACCTCATGGGACCTTCTGGCAGCTGTTGACCTCTTTAGCTCCAAGGGAGCATTGCTGGCTCATGGTGACTGCTGGTCCCTGGATTGCCCAGGTCTTTTCTTCAGAGCTGCTTTCCAGCAAGTAACCCCCAGCCTGTACTGGTGCATCCAGTGATTATTCTAGGGTGCAGGACTTCACACTTGCCTTTGCTGAACTTCAGGAGGCAAATTTTTTGTTTGCCTCTTTCTCCAGCCTGTCGAGGTCCCTCTCAGTGGCAGCACAGCTCAAGTCCATCAGCCACTCCTGCCAGCTTCTCTCTGTTGTGCCACACCCCCTGTTCCCTGGGAGCAGGCAGCCAAGCTCTCCTCTGAAAAGAGCTCCAGCTGGAGAGGCCATGAGGCTTGCCCTGGTGTGGGTAAGGTCTGGACTTTTTAAACATAGACTAGAATTTATTTTTTTGTTTCAAGAAATGTTTTATGTTGTGTTTGATTAGCTAAAAAGTTTCTGGAGGATTATTGCAATTGCTGGCACAAAGAGTACTCCAATTAACACCAAAATCAAGAGCCCTAAATAGGTAGACAGAAAAATTTTGCTATCTGGAGAGGTAAATGAAGAAGCAAAGGGGTCATCATGGCAAAAGTCATGAAACAGAAAGGTAATTTTGACAGCAGCATTTTGAATGGATTTGGGGAAGCGAGCTTAGTACTGGGAAACAAAGCTAACACCTGGAAGACAGAACATGTGGGACATGAGATGGGTAGTGACTGGGTAAATCTCAACAGGGAGAACAGACTGTCTTTGCAGTTATTTCAAAGGGAAATCAGCAAGAGCCGAAAACAGACCAGATGTGAGAGATATTGGAGAAAGTGAAATCCAAAAGTCATCTAGGAGAAAACCCATGTGTTTTCTGATTTGTCTGACAGCACCCTTACAGCAAAAGGTCTGCATTAATACTGAAAAAAAAAAAAAAGTGGTTTTAAGATTTTCCTTGGAATTGGCCTTATAACCTCAACATTAGTAGTTAAGGGAAGGTTTTTAAGTTTTTTGGATTTTTTTTAACTTTCAAACTCCTAATGTTGATTTTTACACTGAAGTTTCTGAAGTCAATTATATTGTGTCATAACTTACACAAAAGGACAAGGCTGTGGTTGCTACTTCCAAAGAATGAGTAAGTCATAACATAGTTCAACCAGAGGTGCACAAGTGAAATGGATTTTGAAATCAAAATACACTGCTAAATGAATAGCTCAGATCTTAACTACTCTAAATCATTGCCATTCCATGGCAGTCACTGTATTTACAGAGAGTTATTCTTGTTGGGAATTTGTCCTGTGTTTGAATTGCTAAAATTTAATGTGGGGCCAAAATCTTCTTCTAGGCTCAGTGGAGCTTACAGACATGCATCCTCCTGCGCTGGTAGCTGTCCAGCTTTGCCAGGTTCTGCCCACGTCCTGAGGGAATGCCTTCTGGGAACCAGCTGGTATATAAAGACACAGCTTTGGATGCCCTTTCACAGGCTGTAATTTATTAGTTGGATGGCTGTTTCTTAAGAAGACTTGGACAGATTTTTTTCTTCTGCTCCTTTCCCTTCACACATTCTCTTGGGTGTACATCCCTGAGGAACACAATTAATGAATGGTTAGAAGGTGCCTGTATAAAAAAGACATGCACGTACCTCTGAACATAGTTATGTTATGGTAAGTAACACACTAGGAAACTTAGGATGATTCCTAAATTTTGTGAAACAAGTCATGCTGTGTGAAAAAGAAAAAAAAATCCTTTCAAGTGTGCAGTTTTTTCCAAATTGCATAGGTTATTGTTCATAGCTTGCTCTGGCATCAACTTTGTGAAAAAGAGTCGTGAAGAAGGAGAAAAGGGAATTTCTTATCCTTTCCTCTGTGTGATGACAAGAAAAAATTTCGTCTATAAGTTTCACAATGTTCTCATTCATGCAAAATTTCTGTTGGACTTAATTTGCTGTTGCTATTGACTTTTACGAGAAATTTTTCATGAGCCAAGAACTTCCAGGATTAGACAGCAGAGAGATTTGGGTTTTGAAGACAAGAGAGAATTTGTCAGAGTATAACTGACTCTCTAGATTTATGTTACTAACAGATAATTTAGTTTACAAAATATGTTTATGGAAGAAAAACATTACTGATGCAGTCCATTGTGAATTAGACTTTTCCAAATTCCTGAGTAAGCGAATAAACAGTGTAAGTGCAAAAATCAGCTAATATATTTTGTGCATTGATTTTGACAATTACAGATCTGTTTTAATTATTTATAATCCTTCATGTATTAATAAATGATCTGTGGTGTATTTTAAAAATAAAATGAAATCTCAGTATTATATCAGCTCACCACAGACTCCTGTATTAAATCTTTGCTGAAACGTAGGGAAAGACATTGAATGTTTATACAGTATAGCCACTGTATTCCACGGTATTAATTTGCCCACTCTCAGTCTGAATTGATTTTTTTTACTAAGTCTGGAGTATTTGGAGGTGCCACAGCCATTTTCTTGCCTGCATATTAAATGCACAGCTTCATTTCCTCTTAAATTGGCAACACAAGAACGTTTTTCTTCTCTAGGGTTTGACCCTTTGGAGAGATATTTCATTTAAGAGTGCTTTTGGCATAATTCTAATTGCTGGGGAGCAGTAAGGTCAGATTGTTCCACAGAGGCAGATGAGCTCATAGAAAGGGACAACCCAGATGCAGAGGATCTCACCAAGAAGGTGCAATCCCACAGCATTTGAGCAGGGATATGCTGGTGACAGTGACAGGTCCTGTGGACAGTCAGCAGTCATCAGACAAGATGAGGTGATGAATCTAGGATGCAGTTCATCCAGGAAGTGCAGTAAATAATAGTGTTTTTTATCAGAGCTGACAACCAGGTAAACCTTTCCCATAACACTCCACAGGCATGTAGGCCAAGTGCTTTTTGGAAGTCAGTGCAGCAGGTGCATTTGTCCGGCTATATTTGTGTACGGACAGTGTCAGGCCCAAGCTCCACTCCCCACGAATCTGCTGTTGTCATTCTGCAATTCACACTGCTGCATCCCTTGAGCAGTCCCCAGCCTTGACTCCAAACAGGCAAATGTTCAATTAATCTAAGTGGCAGATTTTTTTAAAAATCAGATTCTGTACCTGTGATTAGTGTAAGTTCAACTTCTCCAGTCTTTCCATTGAATCCTTTCTTCCCATTTCCTCCTTAAATACATTTTGTTCAGTTTTGTTTCAACACTGCCTCCATTATTATAAGACAATGGTTCTCAGAAATATATTTCACACTCTTCATTGATTACTGAAAAGCAGATGTTAATTTTAGAAACAATGTATGCTCAAAGTTAATGGAATATCAAAATACTGTACATGTAGTATTAGATTTGCCCTTCAAATGAATAACTTTATCTTAATAGTGCACAGAGATTGATTTCACAGGTTGCATATGTAGCTAGTGTAGGTATGCAGTATCCATTGGTGGCTAATATAAAAAATCAGTTTCTATTGCACCACCCATTCCAGCAATTCTGATATAAATGAATGGCTAAGGAATCTTGGGCAGCTCTGTAGATTTTGTGTTCTTTTTTATCAGGGTAATTTTGTTTTCTTATTTTTTAGTTACTATGTTCAATTTTTCCAGCTCTCTATGAATTCTTAGTGCTGTTATATTTTGAAATCTTTTGTTTATAAACAATTATTTTTCAATGGCTTAGATTACTTCTGTTTACCCAACATGGTATGGATTTTTAGTCTCCATGGTCAATCTCTAAAAGCACTCAGTGCTTTTAGCTAGTTCACTTATTCAGTAGTGGACTAAATTATGAGATACGACTTTGCATGATTCGTATCATAAGGGGCAGAGAATGCTTGTCCTCTGGTCACTGGAACCTGGATACACTGAACATAGTGCCAAGTTCTCAAGGTCTTAAATCAGGATGCAAGCACAGGGATCTTTTCTTTGTATGTTATCTCATGTGCATTTGTTAAACGCTTAAAAGCTCAGTAGGTTTTCCTTAATAAAATGACTTTAGGAGCTTATTGAACCACCTAACTCTGTCATTATGTTTCCGTTCTTGTGGTCCTTGGGATGCCACAGAGGAAAACCTATGCTTTCCAGATGGATAAAACTAACAATGCTGCAATAAGAACATATTTTCTTTTCTTTTCCTGTATTACAGAAAACTAGTGAGAATGAAAAGTCAAGTCAATCTATTTTACAGACAAAAATTCACATGTCTCTGGGGAAGACTGTATGAAAGTAGCATATAGAGAAAAAGAGCTTTAAGAAATGTAAAGTTCTACTTTGTGATAATATATTTCTTTTTTGCCTTTTTTTTTGTTTGTTTTGTGTTGGTTTTGTTTGTTTGTTTTCCAAATATGTAGTAGGAGAGGGAGTTTGTCCTATCTTTTGTGACAATATATTCACTACAATCTAGAGGAGGGCGAAGATATTTGTAGTTAATTACCTTTTTTGATCCCTGATGGATATGAATGTCTGTAAAAACATTGCCTTAATCCCTTCTAAACAGGGAGCCCTTGAACTCATGCCTTTCCCCTCCAAGGAGTTTTTTCTAGATGCACTCTCCCAAGAGCCTATAAAATATGTCTTGATGGAAATGTTCTCATGAAACACATGAGTAACAAATGTTTTACTGAAAAATTCAGTTTTCACTAGCTATAAATGTTTTGTATGATAATTTGGATATTTCCTCTGACCAGTGTAGTCTTAAATGATTCGATTTGGCATAAGCTGAAACATTTTAGTTCCTTGATATGACTAAATTTTTGGTTTGTTTGTTTTGAATTATTTCAACATCATCTATCCAGAGACAAAACAAAAGAAGAATCTCTTCTGGAAAAATTGCCTGTAATCTTGATACTGAAGCAGAGGGATTTTTCCCTTTCTTTCATCATCTTCCAAACTGAATTCCAGGCAAGCTTCTGCAGTCTCATTTTCTCTGTCACAAACTCATAGAAATTCATGTATAAGAAAATGCTGTGTATGAAGACAGTTTCTTGAAGGGGACAGATAGACAACACAAAGCAAATGTGACCCTTGCTCAGTGGGATTCAGACTAAGCATGGGTGAATACCTAGCTTGCACAAGGTAACTCAGGCTGCCAAAGGTAGGCAGGGAATCATAAAATCATAGAATGTTTTTGGCTGGAAGGGACCTTTAAAGGTCATCTAGTCTAGCCCCTCTGCCATGGGCCCAGACACCTTCCACTATCCAAGTTTGCTCAGAGCCCCATCCAACCTGACCTTGAACACTTCCAGGGATGGGGCGTCCACAGCTTTTCTGGGCAACCTGTTCCAGTGCCTCACCACCATCATCATAAAAACTTTGTTCCTTATATCCACTCTGAATTGACCTTCCTTCAGTTTAAACCAATGCCCCTTGTCCTGTTGCAACAGTCCCTCTTAAAAATTTATCCCTGTCTTTCTAATAAGCCCCCTTCAAGTACTTGAAGGCTGCAATTAAAGTCTCCCTGGAGCCATCTCTTCTCCAGGCTGAACAATCCCAACACTTTCAACCCTCTTCACAGGAGGGATGCTCTCTCCCTCTGACTGTATGGCCCTCCTTTGGAGGCATTACAACAGATGCAAGATTTTCTTGTTCTCGGGGTCCCAGAGCTGGAAACAGCACTCCAGGCAGGGTATCACCAGAGCAGAGGGATGCAATTACTTCCCTTGACCTTCAGGCATAACAAGTAAAGAGAGGGTTTTATGTGCCTACTACAGATGATGCAGAGCAGCCTTGTGCTGAGCGTGGGGGTTGCTGGTTACTTAAGTGTGTCCCTGGAGGTCAGACATCAGACTCAGGACTGCTCATTAGCTACTGCCACTTCCTTGGGATGCCAAACCCTGAAGACCTCTGGCAACTGCTTGCAAAGAGGCCTCTTGACTGAGGAATTCAGCTACTCTCTTCAGATAGTCAGCACTCAAAGCCACAGCTAAAAATTGCCTTCCTGAGGTATGATTAAAATCCTGAGATAAATCTATCACCACTGTTATGAAGTCAACGGTGGTTTTTTATTCATTTATTGACTTTTGTAAGTCTGCTTGGTGTCTGCAGTGTTTCTTACAAAATCAGAAGCTACAATAAACTCTGCTGGGTAGGATTCAGGTTGTGATTAAGGCCTTCAAATTTAAATGACCTCCTGTATGTACCCATGCATGGGCTATGGTGTCTAACCTGCCCTAACTAAAGGAAGGTGTAGTCATACAGTGGGGAAGCCTGGAAAGAGAGATTTGGCATGTCCTACACCTATGGCTGGCTAAGTCAGTCACCCTTGAGCTCAGGGAATTTTAAATTTCACCCTTACTTGTGAAGTTCACTGTTTCTAACTTAGAAGAAATAGAAAAATTCACTGTAGCCTAACTCTATTAAACTCATCAGATATTATCAGCATCTGTAACCCCTCTCTACACTGATCGGTATAACATGAAATTAACAATACTGTCTATGAGTGATTATATTTAGCAAGATTGTTCTGAAGGTATAAGAGCATCAGATGTGTGATTGTTCCACTACAAGAGATTCTTATATTAAATTAGAAATTACTGTACAGTTTGATGCAGGAAATAATAATCTCTAAGAATAATATTTTACTGGCAGAAAGTTGCATGAAAGCCTCTCTTTTTCCCTAGACAACATGTCCTTTGGGTCTGCTAGACAATAAAAACTGAATATTCTGGAATTTAATCCATATATGTGAATTAAAAAAAATGTAAATAAATAAACCACATTCTGAAAATCAAATAATGCTAAAACAAACCTGCTCTTTTTGTCATGCTCATGAACTTTTTTTTGGTTTTGTCCTAGTTTTACGCAAAGAACTTAAATATCTTTAGGATATTTAACACTCAATGTTATAAAATGATGAATAACGTGCTTATTGTTTCTTTCAGTCAGCCGTTGTTATATCTTGTTACCAAGGTGGGTTGATATTAATAAAATAGAGCACTACAACTAAGTGAGGTACACAGAGTTCTGTGCATCTGTGCTTATGCACAGTTGAAGCAATAAAAAAATGTCACCTTCATTGGATCACCTAAATGTAAACGTATGTGATTATGACATATGACTTTATCAATCCCAACACAGGCAAATGTTTCCTGCAAAAACCTTCATCTGGCTAAAATATATTTGCACACTAAAAATCTGCAGCTCCTGTGGCATATGAGTTGTCTGCCACGACATGGGCTCTATTTCCTAACTGTTAGGGGGAAACAAACCCTCTCTCACCTGATTTAAATTAGTTACTCAGAGAGAGAATGACTTGCTTTTCCCGCCCATTAATTTTCACTCCAGGTTGTGCGTTTATATTAACATGGCCTTTGAGATGGTAAAATGAAACAGAGAATGTATTTTCCTTAATGGGAAAAAAAAAAAGAAGACTGAAAAAGGTTTTTGCTGTTTCTGCTAAAATTGCTCCAAGGTAAATAATGCTAGGTTTTGATCATTGCAAATAAACACATATTTTTTTCATTGATACTTGGAAGTTCTCCTGATGAAGAATAGTTTTTGAAGAAAGAATAAGCTTTTTGGAAGAAGTTAACTCTTAAATTAGTGCTAGCCTAGGGCAATGATTAAAGAAATTAGTGGTACTCTTAAAACTCCATCATTCCCTTTGAGACAAATTAAACATATTTTTTATTTATTTTCAGCTAATGGTCATGCAGAGAACAATGAAGCAAAACAGAAATTGCTTTGCATGTGAATTCTGTAGTGGTACTTGTGTCTGAAAAGCATTCTAAGCTCTTGCAGTGCAATTCAAAGAACATTCTGGGGTTTGAGAAAGTCAGAAAACATCAGGATGACATCACTTCACTCAACATAGAGAATTTTGTTATGATTTTACTAAAACTTCTTTCAGAGAGCTTCAAAATTTCAAAAGAAGTTTTAGTAATCAAAATATGTCTGGAGTTCCTTTTAGTTTGTTCTTATTTCTGTAGAGACAAACCAATGTGGAGCAGGGACTTGCATAAAGAAATTTTCTGTTTGACAGCATAGTTGTTTATGACACTCTGTAAAGGCTGACATGATCTGTTACACTTACATGCACCCATTGGAATGGATTTCTTTTTCCTTAAAAATACTTGTACATACCCATGGGATGCACTCAGCAACTCTCAGGATTTTGGTTTCATTTGGCAGGCCTGGAATCTATGACTTTAACTATAACATATTGCATTTGCTAGAGACACTGAGGTACCATAATTCACCTTCATTTTTAGTCACTTTTTGGAGCTGACCTGTACTTTTCAGTTAAGAGCTAATTTCAATCAAATTTGCTTTTCACTTTGCAGAAACATATCCAATATTACTTAGTTTGACTGCACTTTAATTCCATTATGTCACATTTCCAATTTTTATATTAGCTCCTCTGTATGGATGTACACAATAAAATATCAAAAAAACCATACTCCAGAGTGCAGTTACATTTAATGTCTTTTTGTTTGCAGTAAAATATGCAAAATTTGGGAAACTCAAATCACTGGTTAAACCGTACTGAGTTTACAAAATTTCAAAGACTGTCTGGGAGATAACTGTGTATTTTCCTTGGAATAAAATGTTTAGCACAAAAGCACAAGGTCATTATTTATGGGTTTAATGGGTCATATGTTTATGGGTGCACAAAAGCACAAGGTCATTATTCTGAAAAGAATAAGAAAGGAGGTAATATGTTCTTCAGAAAAAATTGCATACATACTTCAAAAGTTGGAAAATACTGGAATATTCAGTACAGAACATTCATCATCCATGTATCTTAAGATACTAGATATGAAAATGTGCCATGCAGATAGTTAAATGCAATGAGATTTTGATTCCAGAAGGCAGGATTGCAATGCTCCTTAGGCCCAAGGACAACTCTTCATTATGCTTTTGATCACAGCTTTACAGTCACACTGGCAGACCATTTGCACGCGACAGTGAGAAAGAGAAGGATTGGCACGTGGAATGTCAGTAGCTGAGTGAAGCACCACATCTAGCTCAAACACTAATGATAAATGCTTAATGTTTCCTGACTTTTAAAACAGACTGACCTGAAATGTCTCTGTCTTTTTTTTTTTTAATTTTATAATGAAGGTCTTAATAAGCTTTCACTAGAGCTGCTCTGCCATCACAATTGCATCCTACAGGCTGGGATATGTTATATTACAACAGTATAGTCTCATGTTCACTTTAGTAGCGTGAGGTTATACTTTAATCATAAAACTGAATTTAAACTAAATAAAATAACCCATTAGTAAGCACCAGCAGGGAAGTTTCATGTTATAAATAATGAATAAATTTTGAATGAATAAATGATTGAATAAATGAATAAATGAATAAATTTTACACATTTCTTCAACTTGTCTTTCTTAGAAGTTAGTTAAAAGCACTTACTGAGATTTGAGTCACAGAATCATAGAATGGTTTGGGCTGGAAGGGACCTTAAAGATCATCTCGTTCCAACCCTCCTGTCATGGGCAGGGATGTCACTCACTAGATCAGGTTGCTCAGCGCCCCATCCAACCTGGCCGTGAACACTTCCAGGTGTGAAGGAAGCAGAGTCATTACCAAAACCACTGTAATTTAAAAACCAAGATATATATTCCTGTAAGTTTTGCCAAAACATTATTTTTCAGCTAGATGAGACATTAGAAACAGTTTATAAGTAAAGCATTTGCTCAATATTGCTGTTACAGAGAACAGAATCACCAAAACGCCCACAGATACTTCAGTAGCCCAGTTCTTTTTAAAAATGTTTTTATCAGGAAGTGGGTCATGCCTGGGACACATGCTGAAATAATGTGTATAGTGCAGAGGGGATAATTCATAATATTTCCAATTAGGTTTTAAAATGCCCTTTTTTCCCCTTTTAATCCCAGAATCCCCTTTTACTTGATGTCTTAAGGCTTTGCTCTGAAATGTTGCAAAAGTGGGCCAGGACCCAAATGTTGGATCCAAACATGTGGGAATTTTGGATTCAGGACTACTACGTAGTTAGGAATAGGCCCTTCTTTCCCTCATAAACTGACGTGAAACAGCTGTGAAGAAACCCTGAGCTTCGATGAATAAGATAGAGATGTCTGTGATTTAATTGGACTCTGTATCTAGCCTGTATTTAAATTCTAATATTGATCCAACATCAATATACATCCACATTTAACCATTTCTTGAACTCTTGAATTAATGCCACTGTAGAATGTTCATTGGCTTTTTCATTTGAAATGTAATAACTTGGCATTCAATGATACTTAGCGGTATCACAGATACTTGATAGTGATGTCTAACTAAAGATGTGTAAGAAAAGTAGCAGTGAATCTTCATTTTGGAAATTGAGGTCTTTCAAGTTCTTTCTATGTTGATGTTATTTTGACATTATTATAAGAATTTGTGATTGTTACCATACAGAAGCAGTTAGTGAAACTGCTAGTACTTCATGTGGTTTCATGACTATGTGCTTGGCATAGGACTAACTATTAAGTGTATATATTTTCATCTTAAGTGAAGGATTTGTGATGTGGTTGCAAAAATTTCTGCTAGTTTCAGTAAGAATTTTATGCACTGTATACATAGCATAAAGCTCTCTTGTTCCAGTAATTAAAGCTCATTTAGCTGTCTTGTTTTACTATTTGAAGTTTTGACATTCTGGACTTTCACCACAATACTTTAGGTTCTGTAAATTTTTGTTTTTTAAGATTTTAAGTTGGCAGATAATATTATATTTCCAAAACAATTTTCAGTGTAAAATTAAGCAAATGGACTATATATTGCTGCTAGACCAGAGATAAACTAAGGAAGCTGGAGTTTGAAATGGAGATGATGTCTTTTAAGGTTTAGCTTTGAAGCAGGGATCGATACAGATTCTCATGATATGTGACTATCATAATTGTTTATAAGCACAGCCTTGTTTTGTTTCCTAGATTATAATAGCAAAAAGAAAAGTATCTTTCTCTTTTATGTATAGAATTCCCTTTAGAAGTCTAGAGTTGTAAATATTTGTTCTTTTATTTAGAGATGGAAAGAAAAATCATTTTGTAAAAAAAAAATCTGTAACATACAAGAAAGTTGTCTCTGTTTTTTTTTTTTTTATTTTTACATACTATTTTTCTTATATGAATGGCAGATTCAAGTGAGTGAAGATTACCTTTCTGCCTTGCTGTTCTGTTTCAGATGCCAGAATTCAATCGAGACATGAAATTCTTTTTCTGAGTCAGAGACCTGTGAAATTTGAATCAAATTCTTCAGAAGTGTCATCCTGAGTAAATATTCACAAAATACTCCTGAAGAAACTACCATCACTCCTTCAGGAGTTTCACCGTTAAGAGAAGGTGGATATCCGAAAAGTGTGCTCTGGGTTATATCATCTCTTCACATTCCTTGGAATTAAATTCTACTCTTCTCACATTTTAATATATTGATTATTTTTCAAAATAATGCAAATCATGAGAAAGGGGGTTCTCTTTTTGCAGGAAATAGTTCTGTTTGTCAGAGAACCCATCAACAAATGAAAAGAAAGAAAAATATCAGATAATTTCTTTTATGAAGTGTGCAAGAACATATGCATTTCTTAATGAATACTTGTGAAAATGCAATTTAAATGGTACTGTAATTTTTGCCCTCCTAATCAATTTATAATAAAATCTGTTTACAATTTATGAAGTGAATACAACATTCTCTAAGCATAATTTCCAGCCTGACATTTATAAAAAGCTTGAAGGAGTTGGGCTGGGTTTTTTACCCTTTTTTAAACTTGTTTAAATTGTAAAAGTAATGCAGTGATGTCAGAGATATAAGAAAAGTTCTGTGATCGTTGCATCCATTAAAATAATAAGTGCATGGGAGTGGTGGCTGACATTCTAACCACAAGCTGACAGCTTATACAGGAGCAGTGGTAAAGACACTAAGTCTCTGTACACTGTACCAGGTAACAACACATTTGAAAAGGCTTTAGAGCATGAACTTAACCATCAGCAGTAATTTAGTGCCTGAATTTAAGACAAGTTTTTTCACAAAAGAGAGAAGAAAACGGATCGTCAGTATTTTGCTGCACTTTGATGAAAATTCAGCTTTTTTATAGGGGTCTGGGATTTCTAATGAAGACAACATGCATTTCCTAGCTGGATAGAAATTAATTCAGCATAGATGGATTCAGTCTTTCACTAATATAAAATATTGCAAAACAGACTTAAAAAGTCTGAATAAACAAAATTCATAACTATGAGAAAATGAAAAATGCCTTTGTTTTTGCATATTATCCCTTGGTTAACTGCACCATTTGGCTCTGCTGGCTGGTCTCAAAGTTCCTAATACACAGGCACTGCTTTCTCTTTAGTTACTGCTATACCATAGCTGGCAAAAGAGAACTGAACTGCAGTCACCTCAACACTGACCCATTGTTCAAACTATAATGCCTGACTATTGCCAGACCACGTTGGAAAACTATGTGTATATTTTATTAGCAGCATTGCGTATGTTGTGTTATCTGAGGAATATGAAGCACAGAATTTAGATGGGATGCGTTAACAGACCATTCCACAATCAGTGAGGAACTGTTTCACACGCAATTTCAAATGAGTCTTTAATTTGGTCTTTAATTTGTTGGCAAATTAAAGCCAGATACCCAGCAATAACAGGTAGGCATTTGCAGAATCAAAATGCATCTATGTTCCTCCCTGCAACACCTGCTCTAGATTCTTACTTGCGGGGGTTTAGTTTTGCTGTATTTCTCATTATGATATTGTATTCTTGGGGATACATGAGGTAAAGAGGGGCATCTGCTTGTTAAAATCCATAATTTAATAATAAGATGATAATTTTACCTAGTTTGAGGCTGCAGAGCTGGCTTCTTGCACACTGGCACACTTCACTTAACACATTGCCAAAGAACTGGACATGTGTCTGGTCTTCTCAAGGCACATGCTGGACTGGATGTGCTATGGTGCACTGGCACATATAGGAAAGAAGGGAATTGAGATTTTGTTTGCAAGCTATCTGTCTGCTGCTGGTGATCATTCATTTGCTGCTAGTGCCAGATTCACCCACACATGTAAACTTAAACTTCATCTCATGAGATTACAGCATTTATGAAATGTACCAAGATACAGTAGGCATAGATGGCAGCAAAAAGTCATTAAGTCACTGGAATGAGTTCAGCAGAGGGCCACCAGGATGGCTGGGGCTGGAGCATTTGATGTAGGAAATGCTGCTGAGAGAACTATTTTTTCTGTCTGAGAAAGGGAAGGCCAAGAGAGGATCTTATTGCTGCCTTCAGTTACCTAATGTCTGGTTATAAGGAAGTTGAGACCATACTCTGTTTGGAGGTGCACAGTGAAAGGACAAGAGGCAATGGACAAAACAGAAATTCCAAATAGATATTATGGTGGTTTTTTTTCTTTTTAATAATGAGAGCCATCAAACCTTGAAGCAAACTGCACTGAGACTGAGCAATTTCCATCCTTGGAGACTCTAAGAACTGAAAAAGCTGGTCTAACTTCGAGGCTGGCCTTGATTTGGGCTGGGAGCTGGATCAGAGGTCCCTCCCCACTTAAATTATTCTGTGATTCTATGAAAATCAATGTATGGATTTTAAGTAAGATGGAAAGCTGATTTTGCCTAAAATTATTTTCTTGTTTTCATTGCTATGCTTACAATAGAGTAGACAAAGTGGAGGTCACTGGTTATACTTGCCATGTAAATTTTCAGCACTGTGGGCTAGTATCCAAACTGAAAGGAAAAAATTATTCAGCAATGAGTCTGAACCTTTGGCAACTGCTCTATAATCCATTTGTTGGCTGTTTATTTTTCTGTAGATGTAGATTATTTTGCCTGAGCCAAAGATCTTAGAAATTAGTGTGTAAATATGTTTTAACCTGTTTGCCAAAAAAGAGACAAATTAAAATGAAATCAATGCATCAGGGAGAGATTCATTGATGTGAGTGGCCTCATCTTCGAAACAGACAGAAAACATCAGAAATAGCCCTAATGTGCTTTAATAGAGCAAAAAGGGTTTAAATTGTGGACTGTTTCTCTCTATTAGACCTGATTTTTCTGTGACTTTTTTTTCAGATATTTTACTCCCAAAGTTTTCTTGTGAACAGAAAATTTATGAGATGACCCTGGCAAGTGACCCACAGAATGATACAGTCTACTTTCTCGTATGCTTTTACTAGTTTTCACCTATTTCCCTTTTCTGCTTCTGAGTGTAGAATCCTAACAGCAGGAAAATGTTGTTTTCCCAGGAAAACTGTTGATATTGATGAAGAAAGAAATCATCAGCCTCACCATCTGAACTCCTGTTAATGGTATCTCAGCATCTTGTATGTTTTTTCAAGTACTCTGGAGAATTAAGCCTGTCAGATACAGATGTGCATAGAAGCAGTTTAGCGAGATGATTGTGAACAGATATTAACAGCTGCAGAGTTCAGAAGTGCAAACAGATTTGGAATGGTGTAGTAGACACTGGCTCTTTCTGAAGTCAGTGGGTTAAGGTCTCTCCTGTTTTGCACTGATATCTGTTGTCCAACTGTTTGGAACAGAGGTGATCTGTTTGCATTAATCATTACTAGATATTTGAAAGAACAACAGACCATCACCTCCCTGTGCATGCAGTTATTGAATACCACACATGAAGAAATTGAGCAACTAGTCAGTGTGGGGTTGATTTTCTCAGTGTAAAATATTCTGGAACTTATACTATAAATGTCTTTATGGATATATGAGGATTCACAATATAAAGGAAGACACAAGAGGGAATTCATGTCCCTATTCAGACTAACATTAACAGTGAGCGATAGAGGGAGGGAATTTGAAGTTGAAGCACAGGCACAGCTGTGGAAGTGCATCCCACGAACATAGCTGTAATTGTTCTGTGCTCATGGATCAGCTGGAGATGTGACAGTAGCATCCTAGAAGGTTCTGGGTCTTCTGAGGTGGGAACACTGGAAGAAACTAGTCCTGCCTCCCACTGTCTGCATTTCAGTAGGATGGAAGATCCATCTCCTTTTCCTTTTTCTCTTGATGGCTCACACAACAATAACAAAGGCTCCTGAGGTCTCTGTGTAATTATCTTCTTCTCGTCCTGGGAAGGGGCTGATCAATGCAGAGATATGGACACTGACAGTCTTCCATCTGCTTCTGTATGGCAGAATAATACCTCAAGTGATTTAGATGAAGGTTGTGTCAGAGGTGCTCAGGAAAGAGTGGCTTTTGCTTGGACACTGTCAAAACACAGACCTTCAGTGACCTTGATCATTTTTTCTGCAGTATAAGCTGGGTCTATAGCCCTCAGAAAAATCCCTAGAAATACTTCCAGGACTGGATGGAAAAACTCAAGATTAAAGAACCTCTCACATCTGTTCTCTGTCACCAGCTTAAATTTAACCAATGACAGTAATGAATGAAAGCCCACATGCTGTTTGTCCTGTGCAAAGGCTCTGTAGTCATTTGTGTACATCACAAATGGCGTTAATTGGCAGCTGTGTCAACAGCCTCTTTGAAGGAATTGGGAGTTCATCAGGCACATGGGCAGAGTCGGCCTTTTCCTGCTAAAAAAATACCCCTTTCATATGAGGCACTTAAGGCAGAGTAGCATGGGGAAACAGCATGGGGAAGCTTGCCAAGCTGCTGCCTGGTTTGTGGCCATGAGAGTAGTTGAGTTGCTGAGGGCCGCTCTCGTTGGGCGGCAGTCACGCAGCTCCCCTGCCTCCAAAGCACCCATGGCACAAGGGCTGTGCTCCCTCAGCAGACACGTGCAGACACTCACAGAGCTGAGCTCTGCTTTCACCTATCATCTCCAGGCAAAAGCAGACCTACCTGCCTGAAACCAAAAGAAAAAACCTTTAAATCTGTTACTGTAAGGCATTTTCTCTTTCCCTGTCCTCATTTCTGCTGGTTTTTAATTGTTGCACACTTTCTTTGTGAAAGCAACTGAGGTCCTTGAAAAAGCTCTCATGTCACACACTTGAACTAATTTCATTGAAGAGTTCTGTATTTAAAGTTTATTTCTGTGAGGCATCCACCCATGGGCTCTGCATTAAGTGTTTGCAGGGAAAAACACTGGTAAGGGGTATTGCTTTATCTCTTTATTTCCTCCTTCTAAGTCTTCACAATTGCATTTTTTTTCAGTCATTCAACATAAAAGTACTTACATTTCTTCTGTGCTATGTAGAGGCCCTTTACAGAACTGGAGCTTACCAAAGAGTGTGTTTATTGAAAGTTTTGGTGCACTGAAGCTGATTATGTCAGCCCTGTTTCCCACTCCCCCTCACTGATGACTATATAGACTTGTTCTAGAAAATCACTCAGTACTCCCAAGTGATATTCCTAAAAGATTTAAGTCTGATATAGATTTTTTTTTTTCAAAAAAGATTGTTGATTCCACCTGTATTTGTGAATCACCACATTCCTAAGTTGTTTGTGGAATACCACAGTCATAGATTTTGCTAAGGCTAAAGGAAGACAGTAGCCATATTGAAGACAGAATACACAACTGACAGTATTATAGCAGGAGGGTTCTGCATAAACTGAGGAATTTTTCCAACTCATTCCACTGAATTTCTATGAGTTCTCAAGAAAATTGCTTTAATTTCTGTGTCTACATGCTGGCCCATATATTTCTATATACTGAGCATGACACCGTATGGTCTGGAATGTCCCTGTGGTCAGTTGGGGTCAGCTGTCCTGGCTGTGTCTGCTCCTAACTCCTTGTGCATCCCCAGCCTCCTCGCTGGTGGGGTGGGGGGAGGCAGAAGAGGCCCTGACTCTTTGTAAGTGCTGCTCAATGGTAACTAAAACATTCCTGTCTTACCAACATTGTTTTCCTCACAAGTCCAAAACACAGCCCCATACCAGCCATTATGGAGAAAGCCCCAGCCAAACCCAGCACAGCCTCTTTGCTGTACCCCCTCTGACACTCCACTAAGTGGAAATGGACTCCTGTGAGCCATATGAGATTGCTGCCTGTGGGAGAGCTGTGGTACTGGAAATCCGGGACACAGATGGCAGAAGCATGCTTAAAACCAGCAGAATTACCTGCAGATACAGGGAAGGAGATGAAGGTCAGAGACAGAGGACTTAGTTTTTTATTTAGCATGGATACATTATATGGCATAGTAATGAAATCTCTTTTGTTTTATGCTTTGTATCTCCAAAAAATAACACCTATTGTTGTGTTACCATCATATGTAAGATTTAGTCTGAAAATATCAAATCATTGCCTTATGTGTTTTAAAAATTCCTTACCTTCCTTTCCACCGTATTACCACTAGATCCACCGTAGTAGATGGTGGATCTAGTAAAATCTGACCCAATGATCCATATCAGATCCAGTCCTGGTCCTGTGGCTGGACTAGATGATCTCCACAAGTTCCTTTCAACATGATTCTCTGATCTCTGGACAGTAAGAAAGCTGCCATTGTGAGAAATAAAAATCCATGAATGATTTGTCCCGCCTATGAAGCATCTTGTAGATCAGTTAGTGTGTCTCTGTTGCCTCATAAAAAAATTACTTCATTGCTAATTCATAGAAGCAGGAGAGAAAGCTATCAAATCACTGTTTTAGTGTGGGATCACTTTAGCAGTCTGATTTGCTGTACATTATACCTAAAATTATATTTCAATAAAATAATAGTTTGATTCATCTACCACAAGAATAATTGCTTTAATCTTCTCCATTAAACACAAATGAAAAAACAAAACTCTGACTCTGTGTAGTTCTCTGTCTCCTGGAATTTTCTCTGGTAAGTGGAAAATTCCACTGTAAAAATCAGTCAAATTTTGTGTTACCTTTTTCTTTAAGCTTGTATGTTAGTTTGATTTATGTTTCCTTTACCAAATACTGTTCTTGAGACTGACAGTTCTAGGAGCACCAATTGGACAGAATAGCACTGGCCACCATATCTGGGGAACTGATCCAAAATTTGAGTTCGTGGAGGAAAACAAGTAACTCTTTAATAAGAACTTACTGTTATCTGCTAGGAACAAAATATCTTGGTTTCCTGGAATCTTGTACCTGGGAAGAAGCTAGGTCTAAAGAAGTCCAAAGGTTACACAGTGGCCACAGAAATTAGTTCATGGTTTTTCCTTTCTTTTCCCAACTCAAATTAAAATTTCAGCCAAGAACTTTGAAAGTCATATGTGTGTCCTAATTTCCCAAAGTTCAGTTTCTTGTATCTTAAAGAAACTTGGTTTTAGAAACGGAATGGCCTGTTTTCTAACAATGAAAATCCTTATGCCTAAATAGTGATGACCCGAATTAGGACATTTAGAGACACTAGTCATTTCAGAAAATCCTGAGTATATTGTTTTCTAATAACATTTTTCCCATGACCTAGTAAGGAAATTGTGCAGTTACTACCTCCTTATCTATTTTATTTTTAGTAAAGCCAATGCTCAGAGGAGATAATGTATTGGATTAATGATATGTGAACTATACATTGGCATTTTATTATTTTATTTCATACTGGAACTATAATGCCTTCCTGTGATTATTAATGCAAAAATGCTCTTTAAAAAGTACCCCAAATGAAAAAACAGGGCTTAAACTTGCTTTCATGTCTATTGCCAAGGCTTGTGGAATCACAAAATATGGGAATACGACTATTTTGATTGCTTTAGAAACATAGTGGCTTGCATTTCTTTAATTTTCAGCAGAACTTAAACTTCTAAAGTATGTGATGTTTGTGGTCTTTTACATTGTGTCATTAGTCAGAGTCTATGGACACTTGTGGTAAGTTTCATGAAGTTCATTTGTTAGTCAGTATGAAGCATGGTACAATTAAGTTATGTCAACTAAATAAAGGCAAAATTTTATTCAAGTATTTTTTAATAAAAAACTGTCAGACTATTCCCTCTCTGGAGTTCATTCATGCAAAGAAAACAGCTAATATTTTAGACCCATACCTAATATGGAAAAAATAATAATTTCTAAATCTGGAGTAAGACAAATGTGGATACAATCCTTTGGGGCTTTGTTCTTGTTTCCTGCATAAAAGCTGTAATTTCTGTAGTATTCTTCCACCTCTTATTGCTTGTGTCTAGACATAAATTGACCATAAAACAATATTAATATTGTATATTGCCTTGGTTAAGAGTTTTTGTTTGGCATCAGGAAAGAACTTTGAACATTTTAATGGTACTTTCTGTAGCACAGCAGTCGTGAATGAGTTTATTTTAATGTAGGAATAAATTGGTTTTGAAGGTATTTTTATTATGCATCTCCTTGTAATTTCTGCCAAATAAACAAAATATTCCTCAGATAATTGGCCTATTAGTCTGTCACTTTCTAACTATTTTCTCTATGCTGAATTAAAGGGCCCATAAATCCTAAATTCTTTATTAGCTTGCTGACTTTGCAGAGTTTGATGGTAAGTAAACTGGCATAGCATTAAAGCTCCTTATTGAAGGAAGACAATATGTCTTTTTGTATCGACTTCTGCATGATTCAATTTTCACTAAGTATCACCATGACCTTTATAGCAGCACTGTGAACTTTAAAAGCCAGTTTACATGTGGTGGTTAACTTGCCCTTGTATAAAGTGGTTCTACAAATGATGACCTAGCCTGTCCAGATTTGATAAATGTGCAGCCAATAGTCCAATAATGAATTTAAAAGGTCTTCAAAAATGGTGAAAGCAATAATTAAATATTTTCAGAAGGGGTATATTAATAGGATTAATTAGAAGTAAATGATTTTTCAATTTGCTTTGCAAAAAAATTTCAGATTTTTTAAATTATGTTTCTTCTCTCTACATAAAAACCTCAAACATCTTTGAGCCTTTGAAGTTTTAAAATCTGGTAACTAAATCAAACATAAGATATCTCTTTCTATCACCATAAATATTGCTTTTGACTCAACGTTGAACTCCTCTCTGTGGTATCTGAGTGCTCATCTTCTGCTTTTTCCTCATGCAGATGGGTATAGATACATCAGAAGGCTGCAACGCTGAGAGGACTTGCTTTACTACTGCAGACACTAAGTGTTCAGGGCTGATATTTGCACAAAAAGTAAATCAATATTGATTAGACGTGAATTTGTGATCTAGGTGTTTAAAGATATGAATTGCAAATATCTTTCCCGTAATGTTCGTATGTCCCCAGGAACTATTGTGTAGTATAGACAAAAGATGGTATCGCCATCAATGTACCAATTAGATGATAGGTCACAATTGTGTGCAGATCATTTCCACTCCAATTTCACTCTTAAAAAGACATTTTCAGCTATTTTGCCTTTTTTTCCCCTCTCCTTCTCTCTCTCTCTTTTTTTTTTTTTTTAATGCAGCATGTTTTCATTTGGCTTTAGGTTTAGTTTTTGTTTTACTTAAGTTATTACTAAGACAAATGACTCAACTGTGATGGAACAGAAAACCTACAGATGGGATCCAAACATCATGAGAAAATGCTTCCCTCTCACATGCACTGTAAATCCAAACATACATGCAAAATACATGGAGATATTATTTCTGGATATGTTAGGAAGAGAGTGAAAGACAGTTCCATAAGCAAAAGAGATTTCCATCTGTACTGCAAATTCTCTTTGCTGTAAGTCTCACATAGTTTGTCAAGGTTTACTTCATGAAACAGTTGCAGTGCCTGAGGTTTAGTGGTGATGTACAAAGTTTCCTTTACTACTGTACTCATGACATGTACAAAACATTTCTTAAATTTTCATTGAATTCATAACAAGTCTCTCTTCCTCAGAAGGAAACTTTTGGAATGTGATACTCTTTTCATTCTTCTTCCCTCTTATTCCCCATGAATATACAGGATTAAAACCAGCCGTGTTTGTGAAATAATAAGGGTCTCTACAGTAGGACTGTGTGATTTATGCCAGGCAATTAAAATCAATTCCTAACCTACATGAAGCACTAAAAACTGAATTGCTCAACACACTGGGCTGTTGAGCACTGTGTGGTAGATTTTATTATACCATAAGTGCTTTACTATACTGTAAAAAGGAGAAGGTAATTGCTATATACAACTAATATATTCAATTAGGTAAGGATAATGTTTAATAGAGCTTTTTGTTGGTTTCAGTTGCAACTTGTGAGTTCAAAAGAGAAGCTGGAGTTGGGGAATTTCAGGATGCAAAGTGCTCTAAGTATGACATACGCTTCAACAACATGGCACCAAAGCTATCTTGCAAGGATGTGGTTAGTGTGTGCTTTTGCATTGGCTGAGTGGGATGGCAGTCCTTAATCCATATTGATCCAGTCTGATAACTGGGATAACTGGAGGCTGTTACAATGTGTTGAAAGAGTGCATATTTTTCCCAGCGTGCGGCTCCTTAGACACAATCGCATCAGGCTGTCTGCACACTAAGAGCAGAGCCAGGAAAGTTTCTAATTTTTAAGATAAGACATGAGAACAGCCAAATGTGATCAGAAATTGTTACAGCAGTTGCATCATGCAGACCTTAAGTATTATTTTGTTATATCCCTGTGCAGCTTAGTGAAAGCAGATTCCCCTACTTAGCTACTATTAGCACAGAATCATGTAGTGCTATAGGATACCTGGCTGTACCCTGGGTGTCTCCATGCACATTAAGGAGACAGATTCCCAGAGGTAAGCATCTGCTGAATATTTGCCTAGAAGTATTGCTGAGAACCAGGCACTGGAGTGCCCAGAAGATCTGTATTTGGGAATTATTTATTCAGTGCTGGCTAAAAATTACAGAGAACAGCCACAAGGAGAGATGAATATCCTTTTCTTGTCTCTTTCTATTTCTGTTTTATCTCCTTTCTAGCCACCAGTCTTGACAGGCCAGTCAGACTCCCAGCTTCTTCCTTAAGCCAGCATCTCTAAGGTGCAAGAACATCTTTCATGTTAAATCTCACCAATGCAAAGAGTTAGCATTGTTTTTTGGGAGCTGCCAGTCAGTGGTACTGCCTGGCAGCTTACACCCATTCAGTTTGATACTTTAGGATTTCTTCCTCCTCTCACCTTTCTCATTTCTGGCTTTCACCCTAATGCCTGAGGATTTAACTGTAGTGGATTTGATAACAATGAAGAAAATAAAGAACATGCATGTATACTCACAGCAAAGTAGTGCCTGCAATAAACCCATTTGTCTCTTTAGGACTAATTTTTCAATGCACACTGATAGGATGCTTATATAGTAACCTGTGCAATTTATAGCATTTCCTCTGGAAAAATACAGATAAAATAAGACATGAGGCCAGCTTCCTTTCCTTTATTTTTTTTTTCTGTTCTAGTAGGTTTTGTTGTTGTTTTTGTTCTAAAAAAATACCTGTTATTTGGGCTTTATTGTTCACTTGAGGATATAAAAAATGCAAAAAGGAAGAGTAACAGTCTCCAAGTTGCTTTGTATGCATCAGTGTTTTACATATTAGCAACTTATGACAGCTGAGTCCCCAGTGTGCCTGATTTATTTTTAAAATCTGCTTCTGGGTGATGGTTCAGCACTTAATTTTCAATATTCCTCAAATTAAGATCTTTTGCTGACCATGGAAATTCATGTGTGTCAGTGCAGCAAGGCGTTAGTCCATTTTATCACCCAGCCTATTGACAATCCAAAGGTGTCCTGGTGATGCTGACAGGGAGCAGTGCCTCTGTTCTAAAATTGGACTCAAGTAGCAGAAGGTCTCTTGCAGCCTCCTTACCCTGGAAATGCCAGACTCTGAGTTGGATGTCCCTCAAACTGCCTGACAGAGAAGGCACTTCATTCCTGACCACACAGACTGCATGGTCAAAGCCTTCAGCAGAGAGGCAGAATCAAGCACTGAGCATGAGCTACTCCCTGCCTCCCACAAGATTCTCCTTATTGAGCCAGTTCATTTCCAAGATATTTTTATTCACTGCACTTCTCCTCCTCCACCAAAAGACTGGATCTCAGGACAAAAATTCAGTGAATCCTCTACAGTCTGCTCCACTAGGCACAACAATAACCTAGTTAATAATGTTCTCAATGACAGCAGTGCTGCCTGCCCATGATGGTCATGGCAGATACCTGATCCCTTGGAGAAGTCAGGGAGGCTTAAAGAAGAAGGGTGGGGTTTTCTTCTTGAGATTTCTTGTGTGCCACTCTGTGAGGGGTTTCAGGCTTGTCTCTGAACTAGGATGACTGGTGTCACCCACGTGATATTTGAGGCAGTATCTGGGAATTAGATATGTTTTATTGGCAGTATGGCCCTGCTTCCTGCTGTCACATCTATGCTGGTTTCTGCTCTGTTATTGTCAATGCCAGAAAGCGCCCTTGCAGGTGAGTCCATAGCTGCTGTATCACAGCTTCTGGTAAAGGATGCAGTGAGTGCTCAGGGTCCCCGTCACTTCTGTCTGGTCCTCTCCAGCCACTCCACCAAGTCTTATAGGAGCACAGACGTCGTGGTTAAGGATGGTAACACCAGCATCAGCACAATGAAGGCCTTTACAGCAGGTCAGGGAAGTCAAGTGCACATTTCTTCTGTACATTTTGTTAAATCTGTGTCTAATTAGTTCAAAACTAACATTTCGAATTGAATGAAATGTCGTGATCTCACTAATCCTTTTCCTTATCCAATTCAGGCTTTTGAAGACCAGAGGAAACACCCTGTGAGCATCTGTCTCTTAGCTCCTTCCTGCAAAGGCTTTGAAAGGTGCAGCAGGGCTGAGGCTCAGGCTGAGAACAGAGATCCACACCCCCACAGACTGCTTGCTCCAGGCTGGAGTGGGACAGCGGGACAGTCATGTAGAGACCACTTGTTCATAACAACAGGCTGAAACAGGATTCAAAATCATGGTAAGACAACTCTTTCAGGCATCTCTGGGCAGAGGAACTAAAGCAGTCTCACAAGTTGTTACTAAAAAGCATTGCAGTCCCCAGACCTGCTTCTGTCCTGTCTCTCTGAAGTTCTTAGAGAGCACAGACAGGCACGTAGGGGAAGGAGGGACTGTAGAGGGTGGTACTTTCAGCCTCCATAGCTTCCTGCTTTTAGCCAAAAGCAGCATTTTGTTGGATACAGGAATGAGTGCTAGCGGGAAGGTAGGAGCAGGGTCTGTCTAAGAGTGGGACTTTGAAAGTGAGCTTCTGGAGCAGGGAAGTATCCTTGGCTCTGTACCTGAACTACCTCTTCTGGAGGAAGGGAGGGAGGAAGAGAGAAAGGGACCATGAAATAGTCTGAATCTGAATGCAGTCATAATACAGTTGGCCTGCTCACTGCTGGCAGCAGTAAGCTTTCATTTCATAAGGTGAATTCAAAAATCTCTGGAGACATCATCACTTTCTCAGACTATTACTCTATATGTGCATACATACAGGAGAAATATTTATTTCAATAGAATACTTATATTCTTAGGATTTTACAAGAAGGTTGCAAATTCTTTTTGAAAGGAGAAAAGCTATTCTTTCACACTGGTGAAAAATATGTTACATTTCTCATTCTCCAAGACTTTGCTAGCACACAAAACATTCTTCTCTCAGTATCCAGGTTGTCTGTGTGAGTTGATGACAGTAAACCTCCGGCTATCTCCATTTGGCAATTTCTTGTCTTTGCTACTTGCTCTGTTTTCATGGGAAAGGGTTCAGGAAAAGAAATTAGCCCAGGATTTTCTTTGTATATGCCTGAAGAGGGAATCCAGAGTCCTGGGTCCATGGATAAGGGTGGAAGAGCTAGGGATCAGTGTCTGGCAGAATGGGGCCAAGTAGTTTCAGGGAATGGTAAGCTGAGGGAGTGGTGGTATGAATGAAAATATGCTTGCACATACATTTAGAAAAGAGCTACTATTTGATCTTCCTTGTATCAGAACCACTGTGCTTACAAATAAGGAATTCTTTTCTTATTTAGCACAGAAATGGTCTTTGTACTCTTTTATGTCAGTTGACTCCATGCCCTGTGTTTAAGATGCCCCAAGGCTAGAATAGTTGTTTTCCTAGGGCCGTACAGCAGTGCACGTTTCAGCACCAATTCAACTTAGCTGAAAAAGCTAAAGTAATGCTAGTCTGGGAGCTAATATACCCAACTGTATTTTCCCTCTGTAGTAGGAGTTTGGTCTGTGGAGTACCAACTCTTTAAACTTACTTAAGGTCCACTTGGAAAGTAAGAAATATATTCTTATATATATCTGTGAAAGTCATCTGACAAGAAACCCAAGCATTTGGTTCTCTGATGTGAAAACTGCAATATTTTGCACAGCTGGAAGGTAATGGTAAATATCTTCCCTTTTGGACCATTTCTCAGGTCTATAGAAGCATTAGTTTTTCTACATAAAGGGAAAAATTGATGTTCTCATAAAATGAGTCTTGCAAGAACTGTTTTTGGATTTCTGCAGGGAAAGGGTTGCGTTTTTCTAGTGATACATTCAGATACAAATTGAAAAATGCTAAGTGTAAGGGAAGGGGGTTAAAACTAAATTTGAAGTACAAAAAAATTAATAGATTGGGTGAGTGTGGAAAAATTCTGACAGACTATGTAATTAAAAAGGTTTATTTACCTTCTTCTCTGTGACCAGAAGTATAGAAAGCCCAAAGGGAGGAGAAGTGGAATGAAAAACAATATTCTGTTAATAACCCAGCTGGTACAGACAAAGGAAGTGTCTGTGAGAGAGAGCAGAGGGGAAGTGGGAGAACACTGCCTGCTGTCTCCACATTTCCTAGTAAAAACGTAGCAGAATATTATGCCTATATTCCTGCTAGCTCCACATTCTGGGGAGATGCTGTCAGCACGTTTCATGACCCAATGCACTTTGAGTCTCAGCCCCACTAGGTCACTAGTCACAGTATGCTTTTGGTGAATGTTCTGTCTCCTGGGGAAAGCACAGAACTTGAGCCTTTCATTCATATCTTTTCATGTCTTTGAGCCATAACCTGCTCCCTGAAGTCATTGTTGTCCTGGGATTTCCTTTTAGTGGCCACAAACTGCATTGCCAAATTACACACATTTTGCCACTGAGCAACCCTTACAGTTTTCTTCAGCCAATGGAAAGTGCATTGCTAACAAGGACTATGAATGGGACAAATACTTTTGCTTTTGCAGCCTAGAAGATTTGAAAATACTGAGGCAGCTCCCTATTGTCAGAAGTACATTTGTAATTGATTTCTGTTCAGGGTTAACAAGGCATACTGAGTTCCTTCAAGAAAAGTTAGATCCAGATCAAGATTCTGACACTGTGTGATTGCCTTCTGTTTACAACTGGACAGTAGATTTATCCAGAAGATTTGAGGTAGAGGTGGAACTAAACAACTTAGTAACAGGAATCTGTAATGTCATGCCAAGGTCTTCAGCATCCTCCTTATATGATTTTTCATTGTGAATGCATGTGGTTGAACACTACCCATCTATATGGACCTAATGGTGATCAGGATGTGGGATGGGTGTTGGGAGATCTAAGGAAAAGCAGCAAACTGAAAGGCACCTAGCGTGGTTTCCCAGGCTGTGTTGCTTTTAACAAACATGGCCGTTGCATGGAGCTGCTCAGTGCTTTCGAAGGGGAAAATACAGACATGGACATCCTCTTCCTTTGATATTCATCTTACAATCTCCTTCAAATGGACACCGAAGTTTGATGGCATTTTCAGCATTCATTTAAATAGATTGAAATGACTCTGAGCCACTCTACTGTGAAATCTTCAGAGTTTGGAAAGACATGGGGCAGCCCTGCTGAAAGTCAGAAAAAAATCCCAGAGAACAAAGAACAGCTACAATAAATAATGTTCTGAAAAAAAAATACCAGAAAGACTGAGAGCCTGCCACCATAAACATTATTTTACAGGAAATGACAGTTCCTTGAAAATATTGAGCATAATTCTCTAAGGGAGAGAGAAAAACAACAATCTTTTTCAATTTTAGAATTGCCAGTGATGTCAAGGCTAAACCATTTCTGTCTTGTGATCTTGACTAGATGGTCTCTGAACACAAGTGCATCAAGAATATAAAAGTAACTCTTCCTGTAACACTGGATCCAGCAGCTCTAGTCCGAGTGTGGCCTTTACAGTGTGACTGTTGATTATGCGCCATGGTTTAACCCCAGCTGGTAATGAAGTACCATCCTGGTGCTGACTTATTTTCCCTTGGTGGGATGCATGAGAGAATTGGACAGGTAAATGTGAGAAAACCCGTGGGTTGGGATAAAGACAGTTTAAAGGTAAAGCAAAAGCTGTGCACACAAGCAAAGGAAAACAAGGAATTTATTCATTACATCCTATGGGCAGGCAGGTGTTCAGCCATCTCCAGGACAGCAGGGCTTTATAACACTTAAAGGTGACTTGGGAAGACAAACGCCTCTTCCTTCTTCTTCCTCCAGCTCGATATACTGAGCATGATGCCATATGGCATGGAATGTCCCCGTGGTCAGTTGGGGTCAGTTGTCCTGGCTGTGTCCTCTCCCAGCTTCTTGTGCACTCTCAGCCTTCTTGCTGGTGGGGTGGCGTGAGAGGCAGTAAAGACTTTGACTCTATGTAAGCACTGCTCAACAATAATAAAAACACCCCTGAATTACCAACAGTTTTCCTCACAAATCCAAAATATGGCCCCATACCAGCTACTATGAAGAAAATTAACTCTATCTCAACCAAAGCCAGCACACCAAATTAGCAGCTTTTGTGCCTTATCCCAGCAGTTCATCATGGAGAGGCACAGCTGCAATGAACTGTTTGCTTAGGATTTTTACTTTGTTTTAAAGCCACCACCCCTTCAAACATTCTACCCCATGTCTTAATGGTTGGCACCTGCATTTTGGGAGATCTGTGACTGGGTGCATGAGACAAGTAGGAAGGGGAGAAGAGGGCACACCAGTGCAAACCCTGTCCTGTCCATTTGAACAGGCTGTGTGACTGCAGAGGTGACGGATGGCGTGTATCCCTCCTAGCTATGGGACACCTCCAGGCTGACACATATTTCACACAGATACTCAAAAGGACAGTAACTATTTCTGCCCCTCTTTGTTCATTAGACAGCAATTTGCTTCTAAAAATTGGTCCTGAGCCTTGAGGACGCTGCTTGTGCCTTTCTTATGCTTAGGTAACAGTCAAGACTGGCACCTAAAAGCTCTGCATTATTTTAGAAACTTGTGTTTTATTAAGTACCCCAGCCTGTATGCAGAGAAAGCACCAAACAATCATGTTTCATGGGGGCTTCATTTCCTATTTTTAGATGACTTTACTTCCTATTTCTAGACTGCTCTTACTTTACACGTCCATTTTAAAGTAAGAGAACTGTCGCTTTCCCCGCACTAGTGTTTTAATAACTATACAAACCATTTGATTACTGTCTTTGTAAAAGCTCTTCTTGCAAGGAAGAAGCTTCAAAACAAAGAAAAGACAGGAGAGAATAAGAGAAAACACTTCTCTAAACAGAAACTGCAGTTCATTCCTCTTATCTAGCCTGTTTTCATTTTCAAAGAGACATGCATCATATGTTCAATAAAATGTTTGATCCCAGCCAAAGAGTTCTTATCCTCCTCCATTGGTTTTAGTTCTGTGCTCTGTTTGCAAATAAGCAGAAGTCACTTTAATATGGCTTTGGAAAATATTGAGAGGAGAACAGCCTGGAAGAGGCTGCAGAGTTAACTGAGTTTCAGAGTTAACTCTGAAATAACTCAACCACTGCAGAGTTATTTCTGGGTATTTTACAACTAGATAGAAGACAATGGAAGAAGGGGAAAGACTATTCCCTTCACAGATGTACTTGTAAACACTAGGGACAAGAGGAATCAAGGGAAGGGCAAGAAGGAGATCTTGTCTTGTCCCTAGAATGATAAAACTCAGCTCTGCCTTCAATTTCCATGACATTTGGAGCACCTCGTTCTCAGTCTGTGCTCAGAGTGTTTGAGCCAGGTATTTCACTGTAGTTCTAGAGGCACCAGTCCCAGGTCTAGGCCAAAGCCTACATCCTGTATGTCTTAGTTATCATATCTGGTTACCTGTGCTTTGATGTCCAAGGGGGGTAGTGACAGTGTTTAGTCTGGGCTACTCTTTTGTATCTTTTAACTACAAAAGCCAACATGTTTTTATCACCTTGGATAAGGTGATAAAATATAAAGTTTAGCATTATGCTCAACTATATTCCTCTGTATCAAAATAAAAATACATCATATAATGACAGTAGCAAAATTTAATTTTTTAAAGACATATTAAAAATGTCTTTACTCCCTCTGACTTTTCTCTGTTGTCTTTCTAGTCCTTGTTTTACAGTAAACAGAACTTCTTTTTTTTTTAAATTGCTTTTGCCACTCTTCTGAAGGAAACTTGTACGAAAAGGACAGAATATCGCAACTGATATTTCAATATCACTGTGCTCTTCGTAACTGTTCAGGATTTTCCTGAACATGCAGAAGAAGTGAATGCAAGTTACATGACGAGGTTCATTTGTGGGATGTTGACCATTTGGAATTTTCGGAAAGTCCATGCAGAATTTTGCAAAAAAATATAGTCAACTTTGTGGTTGCCCAGGTGAAATACACACTTGGATAATGTTATGCCACTTAATCTTTCAGTATAAGACAGTTTGCTCAAAATTCAAGAATTCCCTTAATGTCCAAACTAAACTGTGTATGTAGCTCTGGGCTGATCAAAACCTGTTGCCCTCTACTGTTGCATTTTTATCGTAGAATCATGGAATGGCCTGGATTGGAAGGGACCTGAAAGATGGTCTAGTTCCATCCCCACTACCATGGGCAGGGATACTACTCACTAGATCAGATTTCTTAGAGCTCCTGGCCTTGAACACGTCCAGGGATGAGACATCCAGAACTTCTCTGGGCAACCTCTTCCACTGCCTCACCACCCTCTGAGTAAAGAATTTATTCCTAATATCTAATCTAAACCTGCCCTTCTGTAGTTTAAAACCATTGTTCCTTGTCCTGCCACTATTTGCCTGTAGAAAAAGTCCTTCTCCCTCCTTTTTGATAAGGCCCCTTAAGGTACTGGAAGGTCACAATGTGGTCTCCCCAGAGTAATTTTTCTCCAGGCTGAACAACCCCAACTCTTCCAGCCAATCTGCATAGGAGAGGTGCTCCATCCCTCTGTTCCTCTTCATGTCCCTCCCCTGGACCTGCTCTAACAAATCCACATCTTTCATGTGCTGGGGACCCCAGAAATGGACACAGCTGTCCAGGTGGGGTCTCACCAGAAGGGAGTACAGGGCAGAATCATCTCCCTCAACCCTCTGCCCATGCTGCTTTTGAAGCAGCCCAGGAGTGCACTCTGGGCTGTGAGATCACTGGGTCATGTCCAGCTTTCCATCCACAAGAATCCCCAAGTCCTTCTTGTCAGGGCTACTCTCAATGAGTTCCTCTCCCAGTCTGTGCTCATGTCTGGGATTGCCCCAACCCAGATGCAGGACCTTGCACTTGGACTTGTTCAACTTCATGAGATTCTCATGGGCCCACTTCTCAAGCTTGGTCCTCCGGGATGTCATCCCATCCTTCTGTTGTGCCAGCTTCACCACTGTGCTTGGTGCCAGCTGCAAACTTGCTGGGGGTGCACTCGATCCCACTGTCTGTGCCACTGATGAAGACATTGAAGAGCACCTGTCCCAGGACAGAGCCCTGAGGCTCACTACTTGTCACCTGGACATAGAGCCATTGACCACAACTGTCTGTGTCCATCCAGCCAATCCCTTATCCTGCTAATTTCTCTTTCCAGCTGAGCTGTTGACCATGGAGAGGTAAGGATGTAAAGGGACCAAGGAGAGGTAAGGATGCAAAAGGCTTGTTTACTCAGCCTAATGCCAGGTATCTCGGGCTGTAGACTCATGACCTCATGGCAAAGAATTCTACTGTGCATAGGAGCTGGGCAGTCCTGACATCCTGCTGCCCTTCTGTCCCTACCTCCCATAAGGGCTTGTAATGGGCAGGTAAACCAGGAATGGACTCACTACCAACCCTCTAGTCTTGCTAAGGTGTTGGTGGAGGGAGAGATGAATACCTTCAGAGAAGAAGGTATTCATCACTCGCAAAACAGGAGCTCTGGATTGCCCTCTGGAGGTGCCTGTAGCTCTCTCTTAACTTTAGTGGAAGACTGGCTCCCAAGTTGAGTGGTAAAAATATCCATGTATGTAAAACATATCACAGACTTCGTCTTTACATGTGCCCACTTCAGCTATCAAACAAGTCACCATGAGAGCAGAGGTTTGTGCATCAGCAGAATCACTTGAGAAAGTGTAGTGGTGTAGATCCTTTGACCTTGCTACATGTACTATTTTTGTGTTTTAGGGCTGGGAGCCACCTACTCGAGCCTCATAGGAGTAGGACAGATGCAACAACTTGTGCTTACTTTGCCCATTTTGTGCCACTTGCAGGTGGATGCCTCATGGATCTGTCACACATGAATTACCTGAATCCCAGTACACCCCCCTGTAGAATAAAAAAAGAAAAAAAACAATGAGCAATTGGTTTATGAATCCCACAATGTCAGAGGGCTGCACATCAGCATTTGAATCTGATACTGTGGAGCTCCTTGTGCTTCTTTGGAGATTGACTTGACCCTGTTGCAAATAATAAATCTACTCAGAAATTGAATCTGCTTGCCAAATTAAAACATGCATTTTCTTTTTTTCTGGGCAGAATCAACAGTATGTTCAGTTACTATTATCTTATTTTCAGATAGATTTTAGTAATTTTAAGTGCAGAAATACAATTAGAAAAGAAAAATATAGAATTAATGGCAAAACATAATAGAACTACCAGGGTAGGTACAAGTCCTCAATACGTAGCTGAAAGGATCTATTCTTAGAATGAATTCCAAAACTTTTTTTTATACTCTCTCTATAATGCAAATGGAAAATTTTATCTCTCTGGATAACAGTCCAAAATACTCATAAGCAGTGAAAGGAACCTCATTATCTACAGAAAAGTAGGTCTGCATCTATAATTTTGTTTGGGGGTTTGTTTGTTTTGTTTTGTTTTTCAAATTTATTTAATGAAACAAGTTTGGGAGTGCTTATGTGGGATGCAAAATATTCTCCATGTTCACATGCCTGCATCAATTTCACATTCAAATCTCAATTTGTACCCCAGACTATATGAACATGCACAATCACAGAATCATAGAATCATTTAGGGTGGAAAAGATCTTTAAATCATTGAGCCCAATGACTAATCCAGCACTGCCAAGTTCATCATTAACCATGTCCTTAAGTGCCACATCTACATATTATTGACATACCTCGCGGGATGGTGACTCAACCACTTCCCTGGGCAGCCTGTTCCAGTGCTTGACAGCCCCTTCAGTGAAGAAATTTGTCCTAATATGCAATCCAAACCTCCCCTGGCATAACTTGAAGTGATTCCCTCTCATCTTAGGGAGAAAATGATAATTAGATTATTTGGAGGGTTTTTAATTAGTATTTTCTAGTCTATAATGCAATGCTGAATCAAGCTGCTATCTGAATGAAGACTTAAAATTGAGCTTTTTTTTTTAAAAAAAAAATAGGATTCCATCCTGTGACTCAAATCATGTGCTTTGTAAGTTTTGTATGCTTTTTCCAGTGGCGTTCTTCCTCTTAAGAATGAAGGCAGTGTTTTTCTAAGACAAACTTGTCCTCTTGTGCCATGAAACAGATGTGTTACAAGCCGTGGTATTCCAGGTTTTCTCATACTGGTCAATGTGCTTGTCGTTTGCCAGCTTTGACTCCTTGGCTTAGAGGAGAGTTTACAGTCCATGCCTGTTGTCCAGGTCACCAATGATGTGTGCAGGGTGTCTGGTCCTTGGTGTCACATGATGTTTGAGAGCTCAGCATGAAGCTCTCTCCTTAGTTCAGCAGTAATTATTTGGAGCTGCTGAATTTTCACTACTAAAGAAATATCTGTCTGACCGCAGCAGCAGTCCCTGTAAATGAATTAACAGGGATTTTTTTTTTTTCTTTAGCTGTCAGGCAGCATACATGACTTTCCTGTTTTACCTCAAAGTGGTCTAAATTTCTAGCATTATTATCTAATTATAGCACTGGTCATTGGAATGGAAAATTATTGTTGCTTGGTTTTCCATTGTTGGTTGCTCTGGGGACAGATACCTCTATCCAAACCAGTTAGTTTTAAAAATTATTTTTAAATGTATACTGCTGCATGGAGCAACCCTGCCAGGTAATTCTCTCTTTTGCCTGGAGCCATTCATCAGCTGACTTCCTCTCCTACTTCTTGACTCCCTCTTTCCTACCCAAGACAGGGATGAAACATGTGTGTGTGAACATAAAACCATTTCCTTCCCTTCTCTTCCTCATTTTGTCCATCTCCTCCCAGCCAAGTTTATCCTTTAGTTGCTAAGGGCTTCTCTCGAGGAGTTTATCCTGCAGGGACAGAAGGAGATGAGGAAAGGGGAGGGGTGAAGGACTATGTGTCTACTCACCCATCAGGTGACCGAGATGAGGCAAGCCAGCAGCTTTCCTAGCAGAACCTGGCTGGAGCCACTTCCCTTCCCAACCTGAAACTCTCATCTGCTTCCTTACGCTGCAGATCCGCCTGAGGCTGCCTAAGGTGTGGTAACAACACACACAGATTTTACAAGGATTTTTTCAGTGTCCATTTAAAGAGAAGAAAAAGGACAGGTTATGCTTCTCCAGCCCTTTCAGAGAGTGGGTGTTGCTACAGTAGGCTCTGTAGAAAGGCAAGGAGGGATGAGGTGGAAGTCGTGGGGAAACTGAAAAGAGAAATCAGGCTGAAGGCATTTCATTGTCTCCCTAGAAGGGAGTGCTCCCTGCCACTGATCCCATATGAGTGAAGAACAGTGTTTTTACGGCATGCTTGCCCACTGCCCAGCCTTCAGGAATGATGCAGTTCAGTCACAGTCAGCCTAAAATGGATCTGAGCTAGGGACCTGCAGGAGTCAGTGGTTTCCTTGATTGCGTAGGCTCAGCTGGAGGAAGGAGTTCTGGCTGAAGCGCAGGTGTGTGAAGTGATGTCTGCTCTTTCACTTGGGTAATAAATCTATTATTTTACTGTTATACTGCTCCACAGAGAATTCTGGTTTTGGTCCAGGCTGCTTTGGGATCTGCTCAGCCTCATTTCTCTTTGCTCTGCACTGATGCCGCCAGCAGAAGTGTAAATTGCGACGGTGCTTCTGTGATGCAAAGGCCCAGCTCCCCGCCAGCTACTAATCATATCCTCACCACCGCAGAGCATCGCTGACAGCCATTTCCAAAGGAGTCCAGATGAATGTTTCATGTTTAATTCCAGCTAGCTCAGATCTGTTGCATAGCTCTGTGTTTACAACAATCTGTGCAGGACTGTCTTGGAACCACTTAATTTCATCACGCACTTTATGATCATGTTGTAATTATCCATAGTCAAACCAATGATCTTGATTACAGAGCATAACCAAGAATAATTATATTTCACGGCATTGTTCCAGCTTGTTTTAAAATTTTCTTCAAAATATGCTTGAAATGTAAATGTATTAAACAAATACCCTAAATGGTTAATTCTTTTTCAGTGACGAGTAGGAAATTCATTACTTGTGTTTTTTTCAGACTGAAAAATACTCTTGACAAGCTCTGCTCTTTTACTAGACAGTTTTAATTATGTGACATGCCTGTTTGTTATTTGACAGTCTGCTCATGTTTGGACTCTGAACACGCAGGGGAAAATTTGTGGTTCATTGTTCATTGAACAATCCTTTCAGACTTTGCACAATCTTTTCAAAAATTCTTCCAGTGTATAATGTGATTACATGCAGGCAGGTAAACCATGCACACTGAATTAGAATTCTTTGTCCTGTTTTTTTTCTTGATCACTACTGAGGTGTGGTGCTTAAAATTCCCCGGCATAATTTGCCTCAGCAATCAGAGAAATCTGATAATCTAATCAGAAAAATATTAACAGTACTGATAATCCTAAACTGTTGAATATATCCTATATTTCTTATTCCACCAAGAAAAGAAACTTGCAAACAAACAAAACTCGCTCACCTGCTGAACCTTACTTGGTTTGAAAGGAGCAAACATAATTAATGTATAATTTTTAAAATTTACTCCTAATATGAGTAAATTCACAGGTGTGTAATGTCACAGCTCTGTGCAAAGATCCCATTTGCTTCCACCTTGTCTAGCCTCTCTTGTTAATGGCTATGGAAGAGCTTTCCTGTATTATTGATCACACAATGAAAGCTGGAGGAGCTTGGAGATGTGTTTCCATCAGTTCAGTCAGCAGCTCTGTTTTGTTAGTCCCCTGCACTGACCACTAAACAATGCCATTTCCCTAAACAATCATAATGAATGTTGCTCCTAATGATTAACTTCTGATCTATGTGGAAGTGTTCAGTAGTCAAGAAGAGATGTCCTTTATAATTGTATCGACACTCAATGACGCTTTGAGACACCATTTGGATTCTGCCAGGTTTGATGTCCTACAAAATATGATGAAACTAGAACTGCTTGAGTATGTGACAGGTCTCTCCTATTGTGTTTTACATTATTCTCAGGTAAAGATAATATTTTGCTGCTTCCTAATTGATCAGATTGTAAAACCCATCAGAAGAAGACCAGCAATCAACAAGAGTTTCTATAAATAGGTATTTACTGAGCAAGATGAAAGTTCTAGACAGACTCTGTGACACGAATCATGAACACTAATAAAGGCACTAAAAAAAATCAGACCTTTGGTAATGCATCTGATTTTAGAAAGTTTCTGCACACCCTGTGCCCAGTTCTAATTCATCTGAAATGAGTGGTGAAATTGTGGATTAATGAATGGAAGATAAATCAAGCATGGAGGAAATTTGGAGGCTCCTAAGAAACTTTCCTGCTCTGCTGGGGCAGCTGAACATTTCTAAGGATGCCTACTCAGCATTTGAGTGGAATGAACTTCCTTATTGTAAGGCAAGACAAGCTTATAATTTAAGAAGGTAAAATAGTTACTGACTACTGCTGGTACTGGGGAATTGAACTTACTCTGAACCAAAAATCAGTTTGAATGATTTTTTTTTAAAACTTTTTTTGAACCAGAACTGAACTTGAATATTATTTTGAAGTTTAGCTGAACTTCATGCTGGAAGTGAACAATAACAGCTTCAGTCAGAGCTGAATGTGAACTAAGCTTAAAAACTGAATTGTTTGACTCCTGGTGAGCTACTGCATGCTGTTCCCCCAGCTGCTGACAGGGCTGAGCAGGAGGAGAATAGGTATGAAGAGCAGGATGTTTTCATGTATTCTTAGGGAGTATGGATCAAGAGACATAACACGCTAGTTAATCATCACTGCAAATGTTAAAGCCATTTCCTTCCCCACAGGTCCCCAAAGTAGGACTCTCATATTGTAAGAATAACAAATATAAACCAGCACTGTACAGCAGTGACTGCCCTGAAAAGGCTTCAGTAACTTCTCCTGCCTCTCAGTGGAACTTAATGCCTTGCTGCCTCTTTATATAGAGGAGTTTTGTTTCTTCAGCTAGTTTAGCACTCATTTATGGAGCTTGCCAACTGTATGGATTGTGTGATCACATAATATATACA
The DNA here is from genome assembly GCA_013397815.1 of Aleadryas rufinucha. NCBI lineage: Eukaryota > Metazoa > Chordata > Aves > Passeriformes > Aleadryas > Aleadryas rufinucha. Next base: position 62,139 of record VZTH01003999.1, read on the forward strand.
TATATACATGTATCCTTAGACAAGCCCTTGTTTATATTATTCAGAGTCTGTGAATGTTAGAACAAAGCCATGAGTTCATGACTCAAACAAACAAGAAAGCTCAGGCAATTAGAAGCTGTTTTTCTGAACAGCGCTGTTTTGGACAGTCAGTCAGCTCAATATTGTCAACTTCAACCACCAATTCTAAATGGTTATATTCTACCTAGTGGAATTGGTGACACGATAAATTCTGGGACTTTTTTTCCCCCCCAGTAGCTCTCTTGGCCTCTGACTCCATTCACTGCCACTGATTTTGCATACTGGATGAAGTAAGAACAACGTTTTTCAGAAATAAGCCCAAGTTATCACTACAAAGAAGGTGACAAGGTGAGGTAGAGCAAATCTTTTTATGGCTGAAGTTTGTTATTTTATAAAAGTAAGGTCTTCTTCCCACTCTTTATTAAGGCTTCATCAACCTCCCAAGTGCTAAAACGTTTTCACCTAAGGTGGGTGTGACACACCTGGGGGGCTGAGATCTGGTAGCTGAAAGTAAGGGACAGAAATGCTGGTAGGTGGTGACATAGCTACATCCACTGCTAGCACATTTACTGGATGCTGAAGGACTCACAGAGTCTGGCAGTTTCCTGTGGTTTGCAGAGGGAAAGAGGAAAACTGTGTGGCCCACGGTGTGATTTCAGTAGAAGGGAAGAAGCAAACTTCCTAGTTTATATTCAAACTGCTTTTATGTCACTTGCGAAACTGGCATCAGCTAAATAAGTTCCTGGCTTACTTCTAGACATTGTTCTTTATTATGTACACTTAATCCAACAGACCCTTTCCCCATTAATTCAGTTTCTCTTTCTGTATTATCTGTATAATTAAGTTTCTATATTTTAGTCATAATCCTACGCTTTATTTCTTCCATGCTGGGTAAAGTGCTTCTCCAATTTTGAAGTTAATGCATTTATTGTTTCTGTCAACATCTGAACTACAGAAGGCATACATGATTCTTGGTAAGGCTTGATGTATTTTTTTATACGTTTTACCACTCCAGAGGTGTGTGGTTGGACGATGGATGTTTTGTCGTTCTCTCAAAATTCTGTGTATGCAAACAGTTAACTCCCAGCAGTTGAGGGAAAGAGATGCTACTTACACGAAAGACATTTTAGCCAAAAGGTGGCACTGCGGCTGCATACATTTTGCAGTAGATGAGCAGTCTGGTAAAATGTAAGGAGCCACGCAATACGTGTATTTAAACTCCTCTTTTCATACCGTGTGAATGGTAAGTATCGAAAACTGGCTAATTATTTCCCCAAACATTAACATAAAATCAGTGGTTCCTGAAGTAAAGAATTTGGTAACTGTACTGTAAAGGTAGTACTTTATCCTTATGAATGAATTTGAAAAACTCAAAACCAAAATAAAAACAACAACAACAACAACAAAACAAAACAAAAAACCCAAACCAAATCAATATCTGAAGATGTGCTGCCAAAGTGCACAGAATGTTTCAGCTACACATGTATCCTACACACAGAGACTACTATTAACTGCTGCTTTGTAACCTCCAAGGCAAGGAGAGCTTCCTCAGGAACTTTAAATTTTCGAGACAGATCCTGTGGTCTTTAAACAATGCTGGGATTGACTTTACCACAGGCTGATCAGATACTTCAGCAGATTAAGTACTCGCTGATCCTAGTGCTCTGCCACCTACAGACACCATCACTAGGTGTATTCACAATGATCGATGTGCACACAAACCTGTGCCAGAGTATTGAGAATCACATACCCAGGCTTGGTTCATGGTCGAGATGTGTGGGTGAGCCATGCTGGACCCAAATGTGGGGAAGGAGGGAGCAATCTCCGCAGGCTGTGCCCTGACGCCGAGTTGAGGCGTCGCTTTCATCCTGCTGAGACCGGACTTTGTTACAGTCTCTGTTGAGACAGATAGAGGTTACATCTTAACTCTACACTCTGCCTGGGAGCTGACTGTACCTCCTCAGAGGAGGTTTAGGCTCTGGTGATAGCGCTCCTTCTATCAGACCCATTAGGCACATGGAATTACCATCTGTAGCTGATTTTTCTTAGCTTTCCTGAGCATTTTCATACATGTAAGTCTAGAGTTCTTTACTGCCCAAATATACTTGTATCAGATTCTGTTAGCGTGTTACACAATATCTGAATATCAGAATAATCAGCATTTTTCATAAAACAAAAATCAGATGTCTGCATGGCTCAACACTTGCCATTTGAACCCCCCAAATGCACAGTTGTTTTTTTTCTTTAAAAGACCCTTTGTATTTTCCTGTGAGTCATGTTCATGTTTGCAAACATTTTTCTCTGCAACAAGGATATGAAATTAATTTTAGAAAGCACAGGAAAGCAAAATATGCTTAAGTAATTATAAGAGTAAAAAAACCCTAAAACAAACATTCAAACAAGACTTAACAAAACCTAGGACTCTTTACATTTCAAGTAAGACTGGATGAGGTCCTTCACCAGGAAGAAGGGCTGAGAAATTATGTCAAGAACCACAGGGTCACTGCTCCCACTTTCTCTTAGCCCAGATCTTGCACGGGACTGAAGTTACCTAAAGCACTGCCCCCAGGAAGAGGATGTTCAGTCTAAACTTCCCTCATTTAAGAATGAGGGATTGCAATACATTGCCGAAAATGAAACACATTTTTATTTGCATTGATAACAATATTAAAAACTTTCTATTTTACAGCATCACTATTTCAACCCTGCCTGTGAGGTTCATTCAGCACACATACAGGGACACACCAGCTGGGCCTTGAAGCGGTCTCTTTAAACCCACAGCACTTTCTAACCAGCACCGTATTTTAAAGGGTAAAAAGCTTTCCAGAAAAGTCAAATACATTCCAGCCACCGGAGATCTATTTTTTCTCCAGGCAACAATTTTCTTGTCGACCTAAATGTGCTGCTNACGGGCGGCCCTAGGAGCGGCGGTGGCGCGCAGAGAGGGACGGCTCTCCGGCCGGCCGGCCGCGACCCCCGCCCGCCGCGATGGCCAGCGAGGTGGTGTGCGGGCTCACCTTCCGGCTGCTCCTGCCCGTGTGCCTGACTGCTGGTACGTCCCTCCCTCCCTCCCTTCCCTCCCTCCGTGGGTCCCCGGGCGGGTGCGCGTCCCGTGGCCGTGGGACCGCCGCCGCTGCCCGCCCGGGCCGGCGGCTTCGGGGG
>VZTH01003999.1:65612-99642 GCA_013397815.1 Aleadryas rufinucha
GGGAATGGCACGGCGCGGAGAGAAACCCGTCGATGGTCAGCCCCGCGTCGCGCATCCCCCGCGGGCGGCGGAGCGGTGCCGGCCGTACCTTGCGCGGCAGCCGCGCGGCTCCCGGGCTAGTCCCGGGCCGTCGCCAGCCCCTTCCCGGCAGCGCGGAGCAGGCGCCGAACGCCCGGGACTGCCGGCGCCGGCTCCTACTCTCCATGCGGCTTCGCCGTCCTTCCAGGACTGGGCTGCCCAGCGTCTCCCGAAACACGCATCCTTCCCAGGGCTTTGCCCTTGACTAACCCCGTGGTGGCCTGGCCAGCGCCTCTCTATTTCAGCATCTTTCTCTCCACCCTGCCCGGGAGCTGCCCCGCACTCTGGTTCCAGGTGCCCTCCACAGCCTCCGACTTCTTCTCCGGGAAGGCGGACGCGGATCCCGTCCTCAGCCCCGCCGGAGGCATGCGGGACCCAGGGCGCTCCCTGGTGCCTCGCGGTGTGCAGCCCTCCCGCTTTCGCGGCCTGGGAGTGAAAATGCTCTTTTCCCCTGTCGCTTTGACTGAGGACGTGTGCTCTTAGCACGGTCGCATGACGGGTGAGATGGAGGCAGCTTTTCTGACCATCACCAGCATCTGCACCCTCTTTCTGCTCCTTCCAGAGCCCGTGGCGTTCCCGGAGGTGCCCAGAGCCCTGTGCTTGGGTGGCCACCACTGGTGCTGGGAAGGCCACAGTTCCACAGATCCATGGCAGCAGATGAGAGGCTTTAAGGCTGTCCCTGTGCAACTAGTTGTATGTGCCTTGGTGGCTGGTGTGCAGGAACGCTGTGTGTGGAGGAGCTGGGTGGTAAAGCATGGGGCAGGTGGTGGGATGCCCTCAAACCAAGGGGTGGGGGTGTCAGGCAGGCCTTTCAATGCCAGGGTTAGGCATAGGGCTAACCCCCTGTTTGGAATCAGTTGGGCCTCCTATTTTCTTTAAATTTATGAAACATCATTGAAGCGTGGATGAGGAGGAATTTGCTGCAAAGACACGTGGGGACAAGAAAAGATTCTAGAATAGAAATAATGTTTAGGTGAAATTTTTTAGTATTACTCTTATAATATAATATCTTGCTGTGCTTTAAAATAGGAGGGGTATTGTTCTGTCAGGTGCCAGACAGGTTCTGTCTGGTTCTTGCCAGACTTTTTCTGTATCAAAACAAGTTCAGATAAAATGGTTTTGCTGTCCATGTTCCCGATATTTAGTGATGCAGAAGTACTTTCGCATTGCAGTAATACCTCCACAGATGAGAAGTGATGTTGTCATGAATTGCTTACCCTCATAAATCTTACTCATCTGAGGATTAATCGAAATACAAAACCTGAAAGAGGCACTTCCCGTCTTGAGCATGAAAAAGAAATCCCACTGCGGAACTTTTGGGTTTGGGCCTCGCGATCTTGTTCAGTTGGATTTGAGAGAGGAATTGGTAAATGGACAAACAGCTTTTCTCTTACCTTAGTTTACTGTGTCTGTAGGTGTTAGTTTTTCCCCTTTACAAGCTCTTAGCAGAGCCCTCACTAGGGTGAAACCTGTGAGGTTTCAGCCTGCTTCACTTTTGCACTTACCTTGCATCTGCACTTGAGTTATCCCTGAGCCAGTGATCTCTTCCTTTCCAAAACATCAAGGAAGTGTTTCATGGGCTTCTGGAAAAGGCTTTTTAGAGTGATAGTTTTCTGTATGGCTTACAGTGAGGCTACATCCGCAGCTGAAAAGCTGCCACAAGGACTCACTGCAAGACTGATGCTTTTGTGTCTCCTGCCCCTGTCTGGGCAGTGAATATGTCTGGCACTGCCAAAAGGATGGAAATACAGAGTGGTTCCTTTGGTTCAGAATCCATCGTGTGTGATTTTAAAATGCTCAATTACTACAGTTTCTTATCATGGTATAATTTGCTTTTCTGTTTCTAAGACTGGAAAGTAACGAGGTTGGAGAGCCCTGACCAGGTGTGTGGAGGGCAATGGCAGCTGTGGTAAACTCATTAAAAATAACACATCTGCTAAGCTGAAAACTGATTCTTTAAATACTGTTAAAATGATTAATGCTTCTAGTTCTAAATACCTTAAGTTTACATACTTTTAATATAAATACTAATGCTAGTTTGCATTTATGAAAAAATGTCAGTTTGCTGGGATGAAATAATTTCCAAACACCGATCAGTACCATGTCACTGAGAAAACACAGTTCCTTGTAAGAATTGTTAGGATTGGATCTGTAGCACTAAGGAGTCTGATCTTGTGCAGGTAAGCCTGGATGCATCCATTTAAAGCTCAAGAATGATGCGTCTCGAGTGTCTGATGAAGACAGGAAATTTAACATGCACAAAGTGAAAGGCTTCGGAGATTGAAAAGCTGATTGTAGGCTTATGACTTCAAGGTTGATCCTGTCATGTTATTTTCATGATAAAAATCTTATGTTCAGTCCAGTGTGATCCTAGAGTTTAAATAGTAACTTACAGTAATGTGAAACTTATTACAAATAAAGTACTGTGTTCTGTAATAAGATTGAGAGAGTTGGATACTTTATTGGATTTTTTTTTTAGTGCGATTACTGCAGTGTGATATTTTTCTGTACTGTAGTAGTACAATGCTGAAAAAACAAGTAAGAAAATAGAGGAGAGGGAGCTTTTGGCACTGATGGTGGAAAGCGGGCTTTTTGTGTTTTGTCTTTTAAAGCTTGAGCCTTGATGTGAACCTGTCTTTTTTTGTTACTCATATGTACTTGAAGCATGCAAGAAGTGATTTGTTTTGTTGAAGTAAGGCATCAGAGCAATCTTTTGGTAATTGCTTTCTTTGGTTTCTAGAGACTTGAACCACAAAGTTGGCTTACTTGATAACAGTTTTTAATTATACTGCTTGCATTTGTTTTACTTCACACATAATTCATTAGTTTTCTCTTAAGCAAAATATGGTTATTTTCAAACGGGATGCTGGGGAAAAAAATGCTTAGGATGTTTTTCCTGGGCATGGCTTTCTCTGGGTTTTGACTGATGCTGTTGTGTTATCAGAAAATGGGCTTCAGTGAGGTAGTTGCCTGGCCCAAGTGCTTCCCAGAAGTTACACTTGCTTTCTGAACTCTTGAATTTTGACCCAGATGAACTAAGAGTTGTAGAAGCTTCTAGAAAGCTTGGGGTTTTCTGAGGGGTTGAGTGCAGGTATCACTGTTTTGTAAGCAATGGCAGATAAAAAGAAAATACTTTAGATTTTTTTTGGTGACAGAGTTCAGATATTATTTGGAAATTTTAGCTTGTTTCTTTGAGCTAATTACTTAAACTCCTGATAAATAGCAGGAATTCCCTTTCTTCCTTTTATTTCTTTTATTTCTCCTTTCAGCAACCATTACTCATCAGAATGATATTGAATGAATCAGAATTAGTATCTCTTCAGGATATAAACAATATGTTACAGAGAACATTTCTTAAACCATTACAGTATTTTCAAAAATACCTATATTGACCTGCTGGAAGTGCCTCAGTGGGAGTGAGGTCTGTTTTCTGCCTTGGAAGGAAAAGGTAGATTCCAGGATGCTTGGGTGACCTTTTATCCACAAGTTAACAAATACTGATGAAAATTTTGAAGGGGAAATACCTGAATTACTACATTACCAGGTACTAAAATGCTTCTTAAATTACATGTTTGAAGTGTATTTCAGAATCCAATACCTCCCTATGTGTTTTGCTGCTTTGAATTATTGCTATTCACATTTCCTATAGAGAGAATAAATTGGACAGCTGTAATATTAAGGCGAGCCTGTGGAGGCAGTGAACTATGCTGTGCTTGGATTATTTTGTGCTTTTCGTTAATTTCACTGGAGGTGGCTGTTCAAGAAATGATCGTAGAATACAACATTTTGTTGCAGTTTTCAGGTGGCTGAACGATTTTTATGTGCCAGTCTCTACAGGTGATGTCACAGCAAGTTGTGATCCAGGACTGTTCAGAGTAGAGGGCAGTTTGTGTAGTGGCATTGCATGTGATAATGTATACATACATATCAAAAATCTTTGACATATTTTTAAAGTTGAAATAAACTTCCTGTAGATGGGGAGAGTCATGCTTACTATGCTCTAAAATTGGTCAGTTACTGAAAAGAAGGCAGAGATTTGAGTGATGGGGTTTTTTTGTCATTATGGCGACATTGGGGAATATTTATTATGATGTTCCAAGAGAATGATAGGGAACAGCATGATAAAGATTCACATAGACTTCCCATTACATTTTAAAACTCTGGTGTTGTCCCAGAACACTCATAAAAGTATTAGTCACAGCAACAAAAAGTCTAGGAAGCCTTAGTGGGTAGCATGCTGAAAAAACAGTTAACTTAAATGTCCGTTTGCACGAGAGATCCTAAACCAGCTAAAATGGAAGCTTTGCTTTCCCTCTTCAAATGATTTAAACTAATTTATCTGGCTTCTTTGATTACAGGAAGTTTCGTCTTGTTCAATGGGAGCAGGTGAAAGGTGTCAAGCAGGAGTGATACATGCAGCCTTGCAGGAGCAACGTTTTCCAGGCTTATAGGCACAGGGTTAGATGATCTTGTGCACAAAAAGCAAATGTCATTGCAATCTCTGTGGCTTCCACCTAGGGTCAATGAAGACCCAGAGGAAAGAGTTTTTAGGAGAGTGGGGAGGCAGCAGTCTCCTGCAAGTACAGTGCTCCCTCTCTCTTGTGTAACAGCTGTCTCGGGTTGACTGCCTCTACTTCTTCCCTGTTGCTCAGGCTGGAAAGCTATTTTAAGATGAATCCCACAAAAAATAGGAATAAAACTTCTCTCCATAAGTTCTTACCTTTTCTACTTATTTATCCTAACCATTCAGTTAAGTGGTTTGAATCTACTTAATTTTTAAGATGAGCTAAAACCAGAACCTGTAAATTTGCAAGGGTTAGGGCTTGCCTGGTGGGTAGCTTCCACAGACAGTATTGAACGTGGGAATGGAAATCAGTGGGAGACAGCTGGCTGGAGAGAGTTACTTGGACAAACTGGACAGTTTGCCTGGTGACTGTTGGAGAGTGTTTGAATCCTTTATTTGTTGTGTTGGAGCTCGTGCAAATCATGTCATGCATGAAATTCCCTGTCTTCTAAATTGCAGGTACAAGACTGAGCCATAGGGGGGTTTTTTTGTTATGTTTCCTTTTTTTTTTTTTTTAAATCAGGGCAGTCAAATCAAAGCATGAAATGACAGACCTGTATGTATTTGGTGATAACTCCTTTTTTGGTGGATATTTCTGACAGAGATCAGGGAAGAGAATGGTACTATTATTGCACCTGTAGGTGTGTAGCCAGGGTGCTCTTTCATTTCAGGTATTTGGTAAAACTACAAAAAGTAGGAAACAACAACTGATAAACAATAGGCAGGGGACAGAGTTTAACAGTTTTAACCACTTAAGCACTAAAATAATTTTGTTTTACTTCTTTACCAACATGTTTGTTGGAGTAGCAGAGTTGCAAATGCTCGCAAAAGCCAAACCACTTCGGAGTGGCTGGTGCTGCTAAAAGGACTCTTGGAAGGAAGTATCATCCAAAGGATTGTGTCTGAAAGGGACACCAAATTATGTGCTCCCTCAGAACAGTAAAATCTTTTCTACAAGTGTGTAAAGCTGCTGAGTGTTCACATTCCACATTTTCTTCTCTACATTTCTTTTCACTTTGAAATTATAGCCACTGTGAAGCCGTGGTGTCTTTTTTCGAGGATAATGTTTCGCTTGAAGAACATCAGTAACTACTTTCACGTGTTAGACTGCAGCACTCTGAGAAACAGACTGTTTGCTTGTCATTGTGAAGAATGAAGTTAACAAGTTGTAATTAGTGAAAAAGTCTCTGTAGTCAGTAGATTGTACTAGCCTTTCTAATATCTTTAGGCAGTTCTAAAGATACTGTAAGTATAATTTGAGAGTAAGAGGCTGTATAATTTTTTTTTCCTGTGCTGCAGCAGATTGATCAATATTTGTAATGAAATCAATGCAGTTTTGTTTTCTAGGGTAAAAGTTTTCTGTAGCATTACTTTCGTGGTGATCACAGATCTTCATTCTGTCGTCTTGACAGGTCTCTGAAACTAAGCAGGTCAGAAGCTGCTAGTGTGTAGATAAGAAGTTTTTAGAGAAAGTGCAGTTTTTGCTGCCAGGAATATGCTTGAGGAAGCCTTCTCATTTTTTTACTGAGAGAAACTGGTATATTGAGAGTTATTTTGTCAGATAAATCAGCTGTTTTCATGTCTTTGTTGGAAGTATATCCTTTGATGCATTATGTTCAGGATGTGGTTGTATTAATGCACTTCTCTTTTCCTGAGGGTCTTACCTGTCCATTTCCTATCTTAAGTAGGCAGTTGTAAAATCTGAATGTCACCTTAAGGTTGCTATTTTAATTTCTTTTATGTCATTAATTCCAAGCTGCAGTGTTAGCTTTGATAATATCCTGTGGCAATGGATTCCATGGGTGAACTCTACCATGAATAAAAAGGAGTACTTTTTAATTCATTTTGAGTTTGTTGCCTTAGTAAATAATCCTTTGGATGGGAAAAAGTATGTATAATCACTTAAATCAACAACAGTGTAATGTTCTATTTACTCTAACACTTTAGAATAACATTTGCAAGCATAAAATCAACCATTAAGATTAACTGTAGAAATTAACAGCTCTGAGTTTCCTATCAATTGTCCAGTTCTGAAGAGAAAGGGATGAGGATTATGTAAATCTGCCTTTCCCATAAATAAAGAGTTTTAGGACATGATACTTAACAATTTGAACAGACAGTGCAGTGTAGCTCTTCTCTGAACTCATTCAGGTAGTCTTTAGTTTGGAAGTTGTTTTATAAAGGAAGTGAAGCTTACAGTGACTCTGTGTTTTTGTGAGTGATACACTAATCACTCCCTTTTGGGCAAAATATTACAAAGCCTGGGGCTCCAGACATTACATACTCTGTCTACTGTTTCCAAGCCACTAATTAGTTAATATAGCTTGACAGAACCATAAGTTAAAACTGAAGTACCAAGTGGTATTCAAGTGGAGATCGGTTCTGTCCCTTGATCAGAAGTTGCAAAGGAGACTGGAAATTATTTTCTGAACAGTTAAGGGTGTGTGTTCTGGACTCCTGTTGTGCTGAAGCATGCCGAACACTATGTGGTTAAAGAGATGCTAAACAAGTGGTGTCTTTTTCCTAGTTGTGCTAATGCCACTCAATAAACTGTTATGTTGACTTTTTAAATTTTTTTTTTTTGTTTGTTAAAAGATGTGCTATTAGGGAAATTGGCTCCTAGGTAATTTGAGGAACTCTGAACTCCTTTTGCTAGCAGTCATGTATTCCAGGTTGCAAGTATACGTTCAGCCTTTTAACTGTAGTTTAGCTTTTTTTAAATGCAGACCAAGGTTGCAAAGAGTCAGAAAGGAATGATCCGTGAAACAACCCCCCTGCTTTTGTAGTTTGATAGTAGGCCTTTCTCCAAACTGATAAATCTCCAGCTGTAAAAGGTAATGCTGATTACAGCATTACATATCTCTGATAATGTTGATTTGCTTGTCCAGGAAATCTAGCAAACAAATACAGTGACAGTTACTCTGAATTTCATTTTTTTGCATGCTCATATATTGGGAGATATCTGAAACATGCAAAATGTTTGCATAGTGGCTACATCTGTTTGTGTTGTGCTTTTCTTGCCTGGTTATATTTGCCGCTTTTTACATCATCTTTCAGAATCAGTTTCCTGGTCACTGAGAATAGCTTAATTCATAAGCCAAAGGAAAGTGAAGGAAATTTGTCTCCACAAATCCTGATGTACGTAGAAAACCTTTATGACCATAAACAAATATTAGATCATGTTGTCATCTATGACAATATTGTTTAAAACACTATTCAAAAACGTGTTTCAATCCATTGCTCCTTCACGCTGTGCTTAGAATTTTAAAGACCTGCCCTGTTACATTCCTTAATAATGTTGCGGTTTTTTGACAGTTACATACTTAAATTCACTTCTACAAAACAACAAGTTAAAAGAAACGACATGTTTTTACCCTTCAAAACTTTGTCAGAGACCAGACTTTCTGGTACATGTATTTTGCAGGGCACTTTCAGCTGCAAGCATAGAATTATAATTATTTTCTTTGGTTTTGCATGAGTCATTGACACCATCAATATTTTCTTTGATGGTAATAATTGTATATTTCTGTTTAGAAAGTTGTGGAGAAATATTTTTGCCTTTTCTAAATGCAAAGTAATAAGATTGTATTCTTCAGGTTGTAATGCTGTCGGTCAAAGAAATTCTGTTGTGATAAGTGTACTATCAGCTAGAAAAGCTGCATAATCATTTTGATTCTTGTCCTTCCTCCTCCTTTGTTCTCTAGACATTTAACATGTCAAATAACTGTGTAATTCGGAGTACAAAGATCTGTGAGGTATGACCAAAATTTCTTGTTTGTTAGCTAAATGTGAGGCATGTGTATTTGCAGTATAGTGCTATGTAAATAAAAAACACCACTTCCGTAGCTTATTTTCTCACAATTGAAAGGAAAACAAGAACCAGCTTTTTAAAAATTTGCTTTAGATAAAGTGCCTTTTCTATGTTCTTAAAAACAGAGCTTATGGTAAAGATAATCTAGTTTAGCACTTTATTCCATCATTTCAGAGCATAATTGGGCAACACACCCCCAACAACCCAGTGTGGTACTGTGTCTATTTGTGAAAATATGTTTCAACTGGAATCTCTATAGTTCATGATTTTCACTGTGCTTCTTCTTATAAACCTGTATATAGATTTTGTTGTCACATTTTCTCTAACCTTGTAGTGTTTGACTTGTTAACCATTTGTTTTTCTTGAACTGAGTGAATGAACTCCACAATGATGCTGTTGGTGTACATAAACATAGCCTGTTTCTTGAAGCTTTTTGTTGCCATGTGCATGTAAAGCATCACAGTTTCTTGAAGACTGCGACAAATATTTTCCTTGTTAATTTGCTGAAAGCATTAGTAAACACTCATTTTATGCATGTTTAAAAAAAGATCCTTGCAGTTTATTGTACCACAGTGATTTTAGGCATAAATTGCTTAGAGATACAATAATTTTATGTGAAATAAGCCACTATCAACTTTTGGTAGCCTCAATAAGCCTCTCCTGATGCCTCTGTTTTTATCACAGCATGTAGACAGACTGAGGGGTACAAGACAATCCCGCTGTGCTGTTTGGAGGGTAGAAATCAGGGTTGACCTAATCATTTAAGTTCATCCCTCCCTTTAGAGAAGTCCACGTTAAAACAGAGGAAAGAGGCAATACACAAATCTTGTTTCCTACAACTTGGCTGCTTATTATTGCTTGGCAATAAGAAGGAAATGGCAGAAGGTCCCAAGTGGTCATTAGTGTGCCCCAGAGGATGAAACAGTTGGAGTTGCTAGAATTGCAGAGAAGGATATCAGGTTATTTCCTGCCTGTATTTACTGTTACTGTATTTGGGGGAGTTCCGTTTATTTCTTCCCCCTGTGGAGTTCGCTGTTTCCTGTTGCTGTTGGAATGGAACAGCAGTAAGATTGTTCCAATGCTACACAATATGGCAAACTGGAAGGAATGAGAAGATCTCATTACCAGAGTATCCTTCCTGCATAATTAACATACATTAGTCGTCACAGAAAGGAGAATATAGCAGTTGTTTAAAACAAAAAAAAAAACCCAAACAACAAAAAGAATGAGATATCCAAGTCACTGGAGTGAGCCTCTGTTTTGAGGAGGAAGAATAATGTTGTCCTGTGGGGCGAGTAATTCCATAGTTACTCAGTTTGGGTTTCTCATGTGTTCTTTTGAAGCAGTTGAGGTTGGCCAGACCCCTGCAAGGTTTCTGGGGTGATTGCAGGAGGGGCATGGGTCAGTCTTTGTTTCCCTCCTCACAGCATCCCAGGCTGGCAGGCACCTCAGGAGAGCACTTCTCCAATCTCCTGCTCAATGCAACACTGAATTTAACTGTGATTGCTCAGTGCTTTTTACTACTGGCTGTCAAAAATCTCTGAGAATGGAGGTCTATGGCCTCTTCCAGTGCTTAGTTAATCTCGCAATCATTGGGATTTTGTTTGTTTCCCTTCCTCTCTTATATCCCCCAACTTCAGTTTGTAGCCTTTGTATCTTAGTAGGCACCTTTGTAAAGAGCCTGGCACTGTCTTTTCTGTAACCTCCCCTTTAGGTCAGGGGGCTGCTGTGAAGTGACCCCAAAGCTGCCTTGTCTTGGAGCTGAACGAGCCCTGGTCCCTCAGCCTCCACTGTCTTTGGGACCCTCCCCTGGATTTTTTGACGTTTATCAACATATTTCTTGTCCTGAGAGGAGCCAGAATTGTATGTGGCTTAATGATGGCTGAAGAAAGGGAGGTTAATCCCTTCCCTTGGCTATGCTACTCTTGATACAGCCCAGGGGCCTAGGTTGAATGTCCCAAGGGACATTGGAATGGGAATTTTTTCACCTTGTGTGTGACAAACAAAAAGTAGACATTTACCATTTTTATTGTTCCTTAAAAGAAAGAAACCAAAACAAACAAAAAGGCACCCCAAAAACCACAACTCTGAACTTTCAAACTGTGATCAAAGGCTTGCAAGTAAAAATAAATTGATGTTTGGATATTATAGCTGAATAGTCAGCATTGCTACCCTGGCAGAACTTGTAGGAATTTTTCTTCCTCGTTTTTCCTTTAAGGACCTAAGCATTAAGTCTTTGCAGGAAATCCTAAACTCTGTCTCCTCACATGAAAGCCAATGCCTCAGTATGTTCTTCAAGATGTTCTAGTCGTGGCTTTTGAGTTTTGGTTCTAAACTGTGTAGCAGCAGGTCTTGGAAGTCCTGCTGTGAGGAGTTGTTTCTTCAGTCTTTGTGTAAACTCACTGGTAGCTCAGATCTCATGAGAATGCAGATTTCCATTCTTGGTTTTAAAATAAATTAATTAATCACAGGCTGTATCTGTAGGGCATGTTTGATTTGCTGTGTTTTAACATATACAAAATGCACCCAAAGGCTCAGAAATGTTGAACTTGGGTTTCTCATCTGAAAGTGCTGATTATTAATGAATGTTATTCTGTAACATTGGCACCGTCATTAGTCACTGACTTACAGTGAATGGAATGATGAATTAATAAAAGACCTACAACATTTATTCCCAACTTCAAGAACTGTCCAAAGCTGGCAGTTCTAAGGGGCTAACTAGCCAGTAAATTATTGGCATTATTTTCCCAGCAATCATGTTCACATTCTTGAATATTTTTAATTAGTCAGTATTTCTTGTTATTCTGCATATCTTTGACAGCTAATTTGTTTTAAAACCACAGGAAAAAATCAGCTCTGCATGTTTCTGTATTGCATTCTTTTCTCCTACATGACCTCCATCTCATCTAGAACTGACAAATTACTTTTAGCAGTAGTTATTTTACTGTTGGGTTGCAGTTTTGAAGCAAGTATTTGAAAAACTGGCTTGTGTTTTGGCCATATGAAACACTCTGTGCTGATCATTCAAAGAATCTGTTGTGCTGGGTTCTATAAATCCAGCAGAAGGAATTGTTTCCATTTTTTTTCCCTGAAAACTGCAAGATTTATTATTTATTTCTTTGACTGTAGTGTTCAGTTAACTGTGCTGCCTTTAGAGGGTCAGCCCACTGTGTATTGGAAATTCCCTTCCCTAGCCTCTTTTATTCTACAAGAAGCATGGGAGGAGTTATAGTTTAACCATTTGAAAAGTTGAACTGTTTGTGGCACATAGTATTTGATAAAAGGCAAGTTATTGATGCCAAAAATTGTATGCAACCACTGTTTCCTTCTCTTGTTCTGCACAGGTGTGCCCTTGAGTGCCGGGTGATTAAACCATGGAAGACAATAACTGATGTACTTGCAGCTGCCCAGATGACTTTTTTGAGGGCTATGCTGTTGTAATTGTGAGAAATATGCTCATGTCTTCCTGTAGCTTTTGCCTACAGTCTGCTTTCACATTTGCACTTTTCACTGTCTGTATCTGTTGCTCTTTCTTTTCTTTGAAAGATGAACACCATCCTCCCATGCAGTACTGCAAATAAAATATGTACTATGTCTTCTGTTGCTCAAACTGCTGTTGTATTGTGAGATCATCTTCTTTTCTAAATGTAAGACATTTAAAAAGTAAATTTATATCTGCAGGGAAATATCAAGATAGTGTGCATTTTAAAAAGTGTTTTAGAAATACTGGTAATTTTAGCTTTAGAGTTTCATCAAGATTGTATAACCAAAATGTTCACATATTTCTGATATTCTAGAAAGGAGTAGGTGTACCTCTCCTAGTATGTGGGAAATGAAAAAGAACTAGGTAAAATGGGCGTGACTCTCAGAATTGTGAGGCTCCATGTAATTTACTGAATCATGCTTGCTTGGAGATACCTATCCTTTTTTGCAAATCAGACCCAGCAAGTTTCCTGTTTGCATCCCATGTCTGTGCACAAGGAGTGAAGCCGATGTTCCAAAGTTGGGGAGGATGAGCATGCTACAGAATAGCATTTTATAAATTCATATTACTGTTAAAGGTAGCAAGGTAAGTCGAGGTAAACATATACTATTTTCTTTTTTCCTTGAGGTAGTAAATATTAATAGTGCTCAGGTAATAAATGTATTAGTAACATTTTTTACAAGAATTGATACAGTTGTATTTTTTGACATTTTGATGTTGACAGCTAGGATTCGTTGCTTAATTGATTTAAGAATCTCATGTTTCAGGTCAGCTGATTCTTTCATGCATGATGCAAATATATATTTTTTAAAATTTTTTTTTAAACACCATTATGATTCCCAAGGCAATTGTCCAAGAACAAGTGCTGCCAGTGCCAGAAGGTTATTTGGAAAGGCCAGTGTCTGAATTCCATGAATTAGATAACATATAACACACCATCTCCACAAAGTCGAGTAAATCAGAGGAAGATGTAACACCAAATTGGAAAGAAACTGCTGTTGTAACTTCAGATAACTAATAATCAGCTTGTTATTCCCTTTGTTAGTGAGGTATGTTTGTATCTAATTAGATTGTTCCTTACACTTTCATGAAGTGGTTAATCAAAACTGTAGGTAAAGATACTATGGGTGTTGTTCACAGAGCTGTTGTTAGCACATTAAAGTTACTTTTTTCATGCTGTTCATCAAAATCCTGGCAGAAAACAATGTCTTTCAAAAGCTACTGCCACAAGTAACATAATTGTCTCTTCTCATGAACATGGAAAAGAGACTGTCAAAGTAACCTTTGCTGCTAGTGGTTTTTGCTGCTTTTTTTTTTTTAAATTGCTGCTGTCTGAAAACCAGATTCAGGTCCCTCATGGATGTTGAGTGTCTGGAAAAAACCACAAACAAATTGCCTCCATCATTTAATATCCTCTTTTGCACTTCTCTTGCAAAAGAAAAACAATGCAAAGATTGCATTTTTCATGGCAATTCACTGCGGCTCTTTGTCAGTTTTGTATTATAGTATAATTAAGATCATTATATATTTAAGTTTCTTCTAAGAGGTCATAACTAATAAGGTAGAGGCAATATAGAGTAGGATAGAATAGAATAATTTAGGTTGGAATAGACCTTTATAAATCCAGCTGCTGACCTGGCACTGCCGCCACTAAACCATGTCCTTGAGCACCCCATCTACATGTCTTTACAATACCCCCAGGAATGGTAACTTTACCACTGGACCACCCTTTCACTGAAGAAATTTTTCCCAATATCCAATCTAAAGCTCCCCTTGTGTGACTTGAGACCATTTCCCATTGTTCTGTCACTTGTTACCTGAGAGAAGAGACTGACACCCATTTTGCTACAACCTCCTTTCAGGTAGGTGGAGAGAGTGGTAAGGTCTCTTCGGTGTCCTTTTCTCCAGGCGTAACAACCCCAGCTCCCTCAGCTGCAACTTGTAGCTCCAGACCCTTCACCAGCCCCATTGCCCTTCTCTGGTCACGCTCCAGCACTTCAGTGTCTTGTAGTGAGGGGCCCAGAACTGAACACAGGATTCAAGGTGTGACCTCACCAGTGCCGAGTACTGGGGGACAATCACTGGCTTGGTCCTGCTGGCCATGCTGTTTCTGATACAAACGACCTTGTAGTATTTGAATCTTTGTACCTTGCATTGATTTCTTGTGAGTTTTGAGTGGTCAGCATCCCACAGTCATCATCTGTCTTCTTATTTTGGAAATAATGTTAGTCAAATATAGAATGGGTAGTGCTGCCTGAAATATCTTATAATTTAAAATTATTATAGCAGACATGAGATATGACTGGCTTCTTTGAGTCAGAATTACTGAAAGTGGTAATATTAAACAGTTATATCCTAATAATTGAAATGATGATCCTGTAAGAGAAATCAGAATCCTTTGCCAGTATTTAACAGGCAGGGGAAAAAGTCAGACTTAGCCCCAAATATGTTTTTTAGATATATGATGGGATTCTAGTAACTTGAAAGGAGTTACTTTCAGTGCATTGACAAATGTGAAATTGGGGTTATGAACAAAAGAAAAATAATCTGAAAAAACTTAACTATATTAATTAGGTGTGAATATGAAACGTGGTATAATGGTAACAGTTTGATTTCATTACGTACCTGTGTAAGACATGGATAAGACTGAACAGTATGATCAAAGTTTTTGCTGGCTTCCTAGAGAGTAGAAATGGAAGCATTTAGCATTCAAAGGGTCTCTGTGAAAGGATGTGTTAGAAAATGCAAAGTACCTGTGAAAGAGCTAGGTGGCTACAGTGAGATGAAACAAGCTAGTAAAAATCATAAAGAGAACAAAAATGTTCAGTGAGTGAGATAAATTTACCATGGTCAAATCCAGAAAGCTGTGCAAATGGTTTGCATGGTTCAGAACATGATCAGCACTGCTGAAAACATCTTCTGGGTCAAAGACAGCATAGCAGAAAATAACCATATGGCATCTTTTGCTGATGTTCAGTGTCATCAGGTGTAGTATCTGCCCAGTCTTCTAATGTTTGTTAAAAACATACGTGTGGCTTAATGCATGTTTCTTTCTGAAGATCTCTCTTTTAGCAACTTGTGAATGATTTTATCTGTTAAAGGATTTCAGAAGGGTTTTTGGTTTGTTTGTTTGTTGGTTAGTTTAAATAGTGCCTGTGCAGACATCACCCATTAAACTGCCTAGTTTATTGGCTGGGATGATGGTTGTACTGTTTGTCTTGTAAAGCACAAAATTTTGCAGAGAGAAGTCCAGTCTTATCTTCTGTGCAGTAGTAATGGATTATCTTGCTGATTATGTTGTCTTCATGGCATTACTGAATTTCTTAATATGTAGTGAAGTAAATCAGCTGTCAAAAATGTGAGAGTGTAGAAGTATGTAGTTTTACTGCATGAAGTGATCTGATTTCCTTTTGTGGTAAATGCTATAAATCCATAGCAGAGGTATAAATTAATGATTCCTCCACTACTAGAATTGGTGGGTGGAGGACTTTTACCCTGCAGTATCCTTACAGGTGAAAAAGCATGAAAATCCTATCCCTGGAACAAGACTGAGAGAGCAGAGTATTAAAAATTCAGGCATAGTGGTGGGAATGAATTTCTTTTTTTATATAACTAAGAGGGTGTGTGAACACACAAAGGAGGCATTTGAAAGTACATGTAAAGTAGCTGGTGGGTGAATTTAAACTCTTTTAGCAAGAGATAAACAGATTTCCCTAGCCCTTAGTAAAATACTGCCCGCATTTTCCAGCAAAAAAGACTGTAGTGGGTTGATGCTGGCTGGATGCCAGACAGCCACAAAAAGCTGCTCTCTCACTCCCCTCCAGCTGGACAGAGGAGAGAAAATTAAACGAAGGGTTCATGGGTTAAGATAAGAACTGGGAGAGATCACTCATCAAATACCTGGCAGGGCAAAACCAGGTTCGACTTAGGGATATGAAATGAATTCATTACTAACAAAATCAGAACAGGACAAAAAGAAGCAAAATAAATCCTTAAAAACACCTTCCCCCCACCCCTGCTTTCTTCCCTGCTCTGCCTCCTTCCAGCAACGGTACAGGGAGACAGGGAATAGGGGTTGTGGTCATTTCATCACCTGTGGTTTCTCCTGCTGCTTAGGGAGAGGAGTCGCTCCCTTGCTGCATTGTGGGGTCTCTCCCACAGGAGACAGTTCTCCGTGGACTTCTCCAGCGTGAGTCCATCCCATGGGCAATAGCTCTCTGTGAGAGAGATGCAATGTGAGTCCCTTCCATGGGTAACAGTCCCCCTTAAACTGCTGCAACGTGGGTCACTCTTCCACGGGGTGCAGTCCTCCAAGGACAAGCTGCTCCAGCATGGGAGCAGGGTCCCTCTCTCCACAGGTCTCCCACAGGGTCAAAGCCTCTTCCCAGGCATCCACCCATGGGTGCGGGCTCCTCCATGGGCATGCAGGTGGATCTCTGCATCCTACATGGATCCCTGTGGGCTGCAGGGNTGGAGCCCGGGGGGCGGCGGGGGCACAGCGGCCTCACCATGGGCGGCAGCAGGGGCTGCAGGGGAATCTCAGCTCCGGCACCTGGAGCACCTCCTCCCCCTCCTTCTCCACTGACCTTGGTGTCAGCAAAGCTATTCTCACATGTTCTCACTCTTCTCTGGCCACAATTACAATTGCAGAACAACTTTTTTTTTGTTTTTCTTTCTTCTTAAATCCGTTATCAGAGGCATTGCCACCATTTCTAATCGGCCCAGCCTTGGCCAGCAGCATGTCTGTCTTTGGAGCCAGCAGGGATTGGCTCTGCTGGACATGGCAGAAGCTTCTTGCACCTTCTCACAGAAGCCACCTCTGTAGCCCCCCCCACTACCAAAACCCAGGCTATGCAAACCCAATACACTTTCCCTTTCAGAAACCACGTCCCCATGTGGGAGCTGGTCTGCTTCTGAGCTTGTCATTTTTCTGGAAAAGCGAGTCATGGTTTATAGGGATTGTGTTGGTGTGACTTCAGAAGAACAGTCACCTTTATTGGAAGCAAACTGAATTACAATTGAAGAAATGGAGTGTAATTTACTGGCCTGCTGAATGTCACAGGAGAGAGGAATTAATGAGGAAGATAATTATATAATAATGTGATTGTAGGGGGATTTGATGTTTCGGGTTATTTTAAGCCCCATTTTATGAAGTATTTGAAGGCAGGTAGATAAGGGCAGTTAAGCAAAGATGAGGAGAGCAGGCAAATGGAGTATGAGGGCTGAGAGTATAGAGAATAAGAAAGATGTTAGTAGAGTAGGAGGTGGGGTAGGAGGTGTCTATAGAAAAAGGCAAAGAAATCACTGGTTCATTTGAGAAATAGGGAAATGAGTAGATGAGTTCAAAGAGATGAATGATGTTTGGAAGCAGGGTAGGAAGCTGGAGAAGATAGCCAACTAGGCCAGCTGTCAGAGTGATAATAAAAACAGCAAATAACTCTGTCAGTAGAAAATATGTTAGCCGTGGTGGCCAGCAAGAATGTGTGAATTCTAGAAATGACAGGGAAGGAAGTGACAGGACTTCCATAAAAGACTGAATTAAGGGATACAGAAATAGAGAATTAAAGATTACATCTAACAGGCACTGAAAACAGAAATGGAAATACAGGGGAAAGACAAAGATTATTTTGTCAGTCTTTCAGAGCACCTTTGGGAAGGTGATTAGGCACACAAGAAGAGACATCAAAAGTGACAAATGTGAAGTAGTGGTGAAAAGAGGGAGTGGTGAAAAATATGCGTTCCAGAATGGAATTTGGTATTTTGGGCTTGTTTTTTGATTTCAAGTGGGGGAAGGGTGTTACTGTGGAGATAGTGATCTGGTTTTGTGACATGTCAGGCTCTAGTGTGGTTTAATGTGCTTTTCCCAGAGATGACTGAAATTGTGGAAAAATCTGTGGTAAATATTACCTGTTGCAACTTGGCCAAGGTACAGACTCACCTACTTTGGGAATCAACTGATTCTGGTTTGCATTAAAAAAAAGAAGAAAAATATCCCCACCCAAACAAATTATTGTGCTAGTGCATTTTTTGTTTTCCCCTAGAAGTTATTCCCCATCCTTGCTCTTCTCTCCACTGCCTGTCCTTGTTTGGGCTCTGTGACCTAGAGAGGTCTCTGAGATGCTCAGTTGTCTGCATTCCTGCTGCCATTTTTCCTCCTCACCCTTCCCTTGGTACGGCATTTTCTCCATGGTGATTGGTAGAGAGTGAAGTAATGGCTGAGACAGTCTAGGACTGGCTTCTTGAAATTTGACTAAACTAGTGGTGTGAGTTGCTCTGGGAGGGCCAACTTTGAAAAGCAAACTAGAGCAGCTGCCTAACTCAGACCGCCTTGTGCTTCCCACTTTGGGCTGCACATGGTACCTGAGACATGGACCCATCATTGTATGTAGTGGGGTGGCTGTGGGGCTGTCACCAGCAAGAATGGTGGTCCCTCAGCTGACACAGGGACTTTGTGCCTGAGGCTGAGTACTTCTGGAGATGATGTGCATGGCTACAGCTCAGCAGAGATGGGAGCTTGCTGTCCTGGAGCTGAGAGTTTCCCCTGGCCCTGCATCCCTGGGGT
Organism: Aleadryas rufinucha; assembly: GCA_013397815.1. Lineage (NCBI taxonomy): Eukaryota > Metazoa > Chordata > Aves > Passeriformes > Aleadryas > Aleadryas rufinucha. Next base: position 84,112 of record VZTH01003999.1, read on the forward strand.
CCTTGGGGCCTCTGGTGTGTGGCACAGAGAAGCTGCCTTCCTACCAATCCTGAGGTTGTGCTGGATGTCAGAGGCACGACAACTCCTGCCACATTCTCAGCAGAGGGATCCTGGTGGCTCCACCACCTCCCGCTTCCTGTGTCACCGCTTGTGCATGGCTGCTGTCGAGTTAGCGTGGTGTGCCTCTTCGGGCAGCGGTGGTGTCCCGTCCTTCTGTCTTCACTGTATTTCGCAGTGAACCCAAGGATGCAGTGAGCTCCGAATTAGGCACTCAGCCAGCGTAAAATACATTCTCATTTTATGAGTCAGCGGCTCTCTGGTTCATTAAAATCACGGTCAGTCAGCCCCAGTCAGCCAGTAATGGTGTTTGGTGGTTCATTTACCCAGGAAGAATCTGCTCCGTCGAGTCTTATGTATCTGAACTGTGTTTTATTTTTTACTTTAAGAGAAATATGCTCTTTCTTATGATTTGTAACAACTTTAAAAGGAGAAACAATGTCTTAACTGCACAGAGATACTGTTTGTAAATTAACTGCATTCTTGTAGTTTTCAGGAAATTGTATTTTTCTTGGGAATATTGTTTTAGTCATTTCATGTCTCACTGGGTTGTGACCTTATTGTACTAGTGCAGCAATTAGGTCTTTAAGTTCCTTCTTTCAGGACATGTAAAAATAATTAAGTGGTGGTGTCATACACAAATCTAAAGGATTCACAAAAGTCTGTTCTGTGTTTCATATCACTGGATTAGTTATACTTAGTAAAATACTGTACATGCCTGAAACTGTATTTCTTAAAGAATTTTTAAATTTGGAAACTAATATATTGACATTTACTTTTTTTTTTGTTCAGAGAAAGAAGACTTTCTTGTTTCTGGGGTCTTCTTTTTCACTTACAGTCTGTACGTTGTACTATAAGGATTCTTTAATAATATTGTAAAGTAGAAACTTAGCTTTGCCTCTTATTTCTATTTTTTTGTGGATTTTTTGACTTTTTTTTTTAATATGAACATTTTTGAGGCAAAACTTAAAGGTGGATTTGTTTCAGTGATCTCAGGAAAGGAGAAAATCTGAAGAATTTTTAAACACTTATTTGCTCTGAGTCTGTTTTTGAAAAATGGAACGTGTTTATCTGGACAACTGTGAAATACTGAAATGAGATAAACTATTGCAGCTATGGCTGCAGTACTCTTGGGACTCCTTAGCCTTGTCCCCTCTGGGAAGCTGACTCTTTGCTAGAAATTGTTGTGGTTTTTTTAAAATCTTTTTTCTTTGTAGCTGTACTCATCTAAGAGTTTTGAATGCTAGCATGGGCTGATTAGAATGGCTTTTCATAAACATGTTGCTTTGATTTGGTATACGCAGAACCTCAAACTGAATTTACATCTAAGCCAAACAGCTCAGCAGCAAAAAAAGAATCACCTTAATTTTTAGAAAGTACTGAATCATGTATCTGATGCAATCTGAGTTGATCCAGGATAACTGACAATGGACTTGCTGGCTCTTACTCTCTTCTTCTGGTGGAGAAGGCTGCAGCCTGTGAAAGGAAGGAAGAATTTTGCCCTTCTACGATGACGTGAAAAGTGTATGGTCTGTGGCCAGTTGTATGTGGAGGAGAAAGGTACATTTATAGTGATGTTGAGAGGGAGAACATGAAAGTGAGTGCACGAGAGGAGTCGCTAAGTGGAGCAGAGACCATTTATTGATTTGGCAGGAAGAAGGAATAAAGCTTTGATAGGGAAGGATTTATGTAAACGGCGTAATGCATCCTCAGATTTGCTTGCTAAGACTGCCTCATAATAAACTGTCTGCAGGGTCAGGGTGCCTCCTGCACTGCTGTATCAATTTTTTTGATTCTTGCTTCTGAAAATACCAGTTTTTTATATGGAAAACAATAATCATGTATGCATATTGGCATTTGCTTGTGTATAATATTTGGTTTTGCTCATAGAAACGTGTTAACGTGTTAAAGGATATGCAGAGAACTATTTTTGTGTTTGTGTGCACAAGTAAGGAAATTTGCTTTTTCAAACTTTTGTGGTTATCAGTGGCTCAGTGACTAGGCTGAAAGTTGTATTTGCATCTGTTCTTTTGTGTTGCAGTTAAGTTGTCATGTTTCTTTCCCCACGAATAAGTTGTAGTCCTGTAGGACTCTCAGAAGCTGCTGTTGTTGCTACTTGTTTTATATAGTTACAAAAGGCTGGTAACAACTGAGTGCCCTTTTGTTGGCACTCCAAGGAATACAGTGTATATTAACAAGAAACAGCTATGAAAAATGCATGAAGTACCAGGAACTACTGCAAACAAAGGTACTATAAACAGAGCCATCATAGCCTGCTACACTTAGAGAGAGACTTTTTCTATGGTAAAACATCAGCCCATCTTATTGCCAAAAAACCCAAAAAACCCCCCCGAAAACCAACAAACTCCTGTTCTCCTCTTTAGCTACTCAACATGTGTTCCCTGAAGTCTATCATCTGATGTCAATGTGAGCTTACACACCAGTGCTGCAATGAACATGTAGTTAGTGACAGCCCACCTTTGTCCAGTCCCAGGTATGTCTGAATAAATTAGATCAGGCATAAAGCTTCTTTCTTTAGAGACCTTCTGTTTCATAAATATGTTCTGCTTGCACACTGAGGCAGTATATGGTCTCCATGCTAATACACCAAACTCCACTTTGAAATCAAACTTTGGTTTGATTTGGTTCAAGAAACTCTTGAGTTTCTTGAGAATGTTTTTCCAGGCCTTCCATCACTCAACCAAGGGTAAAACACTGTTAACTCCCAATGAAAATTCCTTCATAGCCAACCTGTTCCTTTTTACTGCAGTGCAAAAAACATGTTTCTCTAGCATAAATAGCTTTTGTTCCCTATTTGCACTTGGCTTTACTCTCCTGCCTCTTACATGGTTACAGACACCTGATATTTTCTCTGTCTTTTGTTTGGCTAAACAGTTTGAACTCTAGGTCTTCTACTAATTATCTGCCTTACTCTGGATTGAAGGAGGGTAGTTGAAACTTGTACACTCCTGTCTAGATGAGGTTTTACCAGTGATTGATATAATTCCTGTGCCAGTGAAGTTTTTATTACACAATCTCTTCCAGTATATCAATGTCATACTGGTTTTATTTGATCTGCTAATAGAGCAAACACTGTTATTTATACTCGCTCAACCACATTTGCAGCAGCTTGTTTTGTTGGACTCCTTCTTTTTCGGTGTTACTAAATGTATTTTGGTGTTACTGGTTGTAATAGCATTCCTGTTCTTTCAGTCCTCAGGATCATGCAGTTCTGGGCGACTGATTTTTCTTCATATTGAGTATAGCTCCCTGATCTGTGTTATTAGCAAGCTTCATTATCACTCACATTTTAATTGCCAAGTCAATTAAAAAACAGTAGGGCCCATGCCAAGAGCTGTCCTTGAGGAACTCTGCTGGTGACCTTTCTGCTGCTGGAAAGTATTTCCAGCATTACTCAGATCACTTCTGTAGCCACTTCCATGTTACAATTTTAATCCTTGTTTTAATTTGTTTCCCATGTAAAATATCAGTGACTTTAGTAAAGCTGAAATAGAAACAAAGACTTACTGCAGTTGTCTAGACTGGTTAAGAACCTTATTATGTGGGTCTGGTTTTGGTAAACCTGAGTTTTATACCTTTCCATGTCTATTTTTCTTGCCTTAGAAGCTGCTTGTAAGATTTTTGTATAGAAACCACAAAACGATGACATTTTTTTCTTTACCCTAGGTATTTGCTCTTCTCTTCTTATTCTACCTTTACTGATTGTTGAGCTGATTAGAAGTTTTTCCTACTAAATGAACTTTACTCATGAATCCTCCCAGTATCAAGGATAGACTTCTGGTTAAACATGTCCTTAAATTTCCCCCAGCCTCCATGTACATGATTTTATTGTGCCTTTTTTCTTTTTTTGTCCTCTGTGCCCAATGAAGATTTTTTTTTTCCCTTAATATTTATGCAGTTAATGGTGGAGCTAATTCAGCCTTGTCTCCCCTTTTTGGCCAGAGGAGCTTTTCACCAGACTTAAATTATCATGCTGCCAATAAAAATACCAGTGAAATATATTGCTGCAGAGTGGCTGAAAACCAGCAAGGCATCACCAAGTCGGGCTGTCAGATGTGCATTGCATTATTGCAAGCTGTTTACTTGCTGTCACTGCTAACCTGCTGGATTGTGTGGCTGGCATGCTCCCATTTCCTCCAGGGGTACCCAAAACAAAGGTGGCACTAACATTGTGCACCTCGATGTGCTGAGAGCTTGCCCTGCCGTTTAAAAGTAATAGAAGGTGCTGACAGATGGCATGAATGAATCACATTAGAAAACCCCCTGAAAAGAAAGCCTTCCTAGTCACATTAACAATTAAAGAAATGGATGAGAAAAAGTCATCATCCAGACTAATTATTTCTCTTTGTGCAGGGCAGGCAGGGTTTCCCTGCTGCAATAAAGGACTGAGGGGGTCCTATATTCTTACGTATTTCTCTCTGGAGATTGTCTGATTGCTTCAAAGTCAACCACAAGTGTTGCTGGAGAGAACAAAAATATTTGCTCTCCCCTTCAATCTGCTTGGGTGGACATGGTGCTTTTCCATAGCATGCCCAGGCCTCAACAGCCAGAGGTAATAGCTGACCACCAAACCTTGATTCTGTTTGGCATTAGCTTCAGTTTATTGATTATCACTCAGGAGCAGAAAACAGAAAATGACTTGAGGAGTCCAATAGCTTTCTGAGTCCCCCTGTGTGCATATAGATGATGCAAAGGTATCTCGCTGGAGGGAGGAAGGCTCCATCCATTTTACTTCGGTGAGGAGCGTTAAAGTAGAAGAGATGCTAGTATATCATGTTAATTATTCTAAAGTATCTTTTTCATAAGAATTTACAGTATTGATGATATTTTTCTTGTTTTCTTTGGTGGACAATGAATAAACAGGATTTTTTGTTCTTCTTCTGTATTTTCAGTGTTATTTCTGTCCAGTCTATTTGTTTATCTGAGGTTGGGTGCCTGTGCAGAAAATGAGTCTTTATGACAGTAATATAATTTTTATTTACTTTTTTCACAGAAGAAAGAGAACAGAAGAAAGGATATTGGAGATGCCTTTGAAAGAAAATGTTAAAACCCCAGAATTATTTTTTTAACACTTTAAATTCTTAAGCAAGAGTTGGTCTATTCTATCATATTTACAGAGCAGAACTGTCATTAAATAAGGGTTCCTAAATTCCTCTTCCTTCAATTGAAACCTCCTGAATGCAGACAGTCTTAACTAGTGCATTGATAGACCAGAATTTGTTCATTTGGGCCCAATTTTCCATGGATATTTGCATCAAGACTAATGATTATTCTTAATTATTTAAATCCCTTTTTTTTTACTATGTGTATTTTAAGACCATGTAAACTTGATATTCATGTGGAACCCTTAAACATATTTTCCAGTTTTAGAGAAAATATCCCATTATTTTCAGCTCTCTGCTTGGAGATGCAGAATGAACGTTCAATGGATATATGACCAGAGTACTTGGGGGTGGGTGTGGAGGAGGCTGCAGTGCAAAGCTGAATTGCCATCTCTGTATTTTCAGAGCATAATTTGCAGGTGCAGGTAATCTAGTGACTTTTCCAAACTATTTCCCACCTGTTTACATAGTTCCCTGTGGCGCTGTGATGTAATCCTTATACTGCATGATGCAATGAAGGCAATTAAAAAGAAAGGGTAAAAAGAACAGCAATGAAATTTTCACTTTCCTTTAAAGCGTAAAAGTGGAGCGTGTTAAGCTCCTCCAACTTAATTGCATAATGCTGTTTTTTAGCCTTCCTTTATTTGCAAAATATGTTTTTCATAGTTTCTGATGTATATAACCCTATTATCAATTACAGTGGACTGTTATGTTCTATTTATTTCATTTCAGGAATAGGTTGAGGATACTGAGAATAATGTCCTTTGAGCTATAACTTCTGCTACTGTCCTAGCTTTTCAGAAATCTTTTGCTTATTTTACAAAAATCTTTATTGATTCTGAGTTAGTACTTCGACAATTCTTGTGTGGTGGATTCTATAAGAGGATTTGCGCATCACAGGCTGATTGCCTAGATTGTCGTGATTGTCTTTTCTCATTTTACCTAGCTTCCAACCATCCTACCAAAAATGTCCCAAAAATCCAAAATAGAAACAAGTTTAGCCCTTAAACATTACGGCAAAGGCCCTCTGGAAAACTTGTATTGTAGGAAGATGCTAAGGAGAGAGCTCCTGATATCAGAAATGAATACAAAATTTGTGAAAATCCACACAGAACATTTCTTATCTCCTTCCACCTGCCCTATTTGCAAAAATGTGCTAATGTGCAACAGAATACAAACCCAATATATAAATCTTATCAATTTGCATTTCCTTGCTTTTTATGAGCCCTGGAAATCAGGAAATGAGGCTTGTGAAGACTAAATGAAGCATGCAGTATTTCTATTAGAAATGGGACAACAAATGAATCAACAAGTAAGGTGAACTACAAAACTAGAATAGTTTTGTATCATTTGTTAAACTGGAAAATGAGAATCCCAGGGCAAAAATCAATTTCCAAAGCACAGGGGTCTAAGGTTATAGTTAAGATTCGTCAGTGTTGACTTTCCTGGTGCCGAAGCACAGGTCAAAGAACATCCTTATGGATAAGAGATTAATGCAAAAAGCTTGCATGTATTAGAAGTTGAGTAAGTGGATTAAGTAGCAACAGATGTTAGTTTAATTACAAGCAGGCTCCACTCGTTGTGACTGAAATGATGTGTTTGCTGCATTACAGAACAAGACAATGGCCTGGGCTTCAGCTGTCTTACAGTATATCAATAACACATTCCTAATAGACAGTGATAATTTGATAGCAAAGGCTCTTTCCCTCTTCGTAGACCTTCTCCCTTTCATCTTGCAGTTCACAGGCTCCTTCTTCCCAAAATGGCTCACCATCCCATCTTCAGGCAGCAAGAGGGTGTTGAAGCGAGGGGGAGGCCCTTGCCAGGCACCTGCAGTAATCCCTAGGTCTCTGGCGTCAGCACAGAGCAGTCAGAAGAGGCTTTATGATCTGTCCGTAAGGTCCAAGCTTAGAGGTGAACTTTGCAAAGCAAAATTGTTCACTTCCCTCTTCTCCCTCCCTTTTACATCTTCATTGAATCCCCAAATTAATTCTTCTGTACAACTTTCACTTGACATTAAATCTTTCCAGTGCAAGTCAGTCAGAGGATCAGGTTTAATTTCTTCTAAAGGAGGCTCTTCTACTTTTTCATACTGCAGTTAGTTATGAATGCTTCATCATTCTGTGTCTTTGGGCAGATTATTGCTTCAAGTGAGGTAGGTAAAGTCATGAAATATTGACTAAAAAATGCAGTTATTTTGTCTAACTGAATTAATTCCAGGCTTAAACTATCAAAAAGAACACGAAAAATGGTTTCAGATGAAACATAACTCTAGGAATCAGGTATCACCTGTTTAACTAGGGGACAGAGGGGCAACTCATTTACAATACTTAGCATGCAAATAATCTTTGATATTAAACTATAAACATAGCTTTGCGAGCAGGTGGAAATAAGGTGCTTTCATCTGTAGTCTTAAATATCAATTGGAATAAATCCTTATTAGAGTGTTTCTTTGTGTTAAGGCATTTAGAAAACCGAGGAAAAGTCTCTTGGCATTTCTGAACAGAAGTTGTCCATGCCATGTTTACAGAAGTAGACAGATCTGAAACAGGACTTTTATTCATTGACTTACATATTGGTGACATTTAGGAAAGTTGAAGATTAATTATTTCTTGTGTTACTTTGTATTTATTACATCGTCTACCAGTAAGTCTCCTGTGTATATCAGTAACTACTGATGTCATAGTAGTCAAACATTCTATAGATGTTATGCTTATTTAGAGCTTCTCTTCATTTGAGACACGAACATAATACTGTGGAGATTTTACAAATCCTTCCACTTCATGCAGATCTGTAGAATTAATCAGAATATATTCATATTCACAACAGTCACCAGAAAGAAACATTGAAATTGAAATAACATTCGTTGTAAAAACCAGCTGTCCTGGAGGTGGCGGACGGTGAATATCTGTTACAGTATTTTATGTGAAAACTATTAAATACCTTTTTAAAAATACCTACCAAAGCAAAACACCACAATGAATTTTGTTAATGACTAATATTAAGAAGGTAGATTTTGGACAGAGAAAGACTTATATGTTGGCATTTGCAAGCCTTTTGAAGAGTCAGCATGGGAAATCAAATGAGGTTTGAAATGTAGATCTGATTCTTTTAATATCCTTTTCAAAATCTGTTTTGCATCATATTCATTTTAATATTTGGCTGTATTAGTGCAGCTGAAGATTTTAAGTCGTAATGGTGAGCCTTTTATTTTTAACTCAAGTTATAGATTAAGAAAAATACGATTAATGCTTGTATCTAGATGTTTATCTTTTATCCATCTGACATAACCCAGAGTATAATTTATTAGTAATAATGGCTTGTTTTCATTAGAGTTCTAGGTTTCTGTTATATTACATTTTCAGATCCCGTTTCTCAGAGTTTATTTAAATATTCATTAAAAAATGCTAACGCAAAGTAATATTTGAACCCTTTTGATGGCGAGCTTCTAACTCTGAATGTGGTATTTGAAATATTGGAAGCCACAAATGAGCTGTGCAGATGCTGAAGGTGAAGGCCATTTGCAGCATGTGCACCCACTTAAGAGTTGGTACCAGTTAAGGAGCTTAGATTTTGGGGTTGGAGAGCTGTGGTACCTTACCACCACCTGACTGAAATTAATGCTTCTCATGTATCCTGTTATGTAAATTCGGATTTTTTTTTTTCCTATATCTTGTGTCTCAGTAAGGGCCACAGGGATATGCTCCACTTCTGCCTCACTGGAGAGAATCGGCAGGATTTCTTGGTGGCTGCAAAAGAAGAGCATAAGCAGCTGTGGCATCCAGGGGAGGCAGGGACAAGATGGTGAGGGAGGGCGATGCGAGCAAAACTCAGTTTCAGGGAAGCTTGCAAACCTCCTTTTCTATGAATATAAAGGTAGATGCTATAGATGACTTTTTTTGAGGGCATTTACTGTTGTCTTTTCTAGCCTTCTGAAATTTTAAAGTAGTCCTTCCTAGCTGTGACTGCTTGTTGACTCTCAGGCCATAGATGCCTGTTTAAGTCCAAAATACTGTAGGAAAAAATAAAGTCTCTTCTGCTGGAGACAGTGTTTTTAACAGTACTACTGAGTAGGAAGAATGTTGGAAGGCCTTTTTACCTTGTATCTTTCAAGCTGCTCATATCCGTGGGACATTACCATTTTCAGGAAATTTGGGAATTTCCTGAGCTCCGTAAAAGCTACTAGCTCTTCTATACCTTGTGTTTTAGTTGAGGAGACTTGGGTTCAGAAAGGTCTATACAAATAATGCAATCATGATGATCTTTTCTTAAAGGTGATTTTCTGCCAGTTACCACTTAATCTTCATCCACACTCTTCCTTCTTTACAAGGGAAAGAGGTGTAATGCAGGGATAGCAGTCCTAGCTCTTCCAAGTGAGACATGAGGAGATGGATCTAGTGTCACTTTCCCACAGAAAATGGCTTTAATGCTTACCACAGTTACAGCCATCTGGCCTTCTCATGGCCTCCTAGCTTGTTTCCTTTCCAGAGTGCCTGGAGGTGATGGTTACCAGTACAGCTGGACTAGAAAAGATTTGTGTCTGGGAAGGGGAGAGCAGGAAGAAGGAGGGAAAAGGACATTATTTGAAGAGCAGGATTGGTTTAGGTTTTACATCAAATGTGCCAAGTGAGAAGGCAGTGATTGGAGTCTTGTATAGTCCAGAAGCGTATCTTTCATTTTGTAAAATACTGCAGTAAGGTCATCCAGGTTAACAGAGGTTATTCTTAACTCATGTGAGAAGTATTTTATGATGCAGATTTTGAATGAAAAAATCCCCTACATTTTTTTGGCTTACATGTTACTTGCTATTGTTTCAGCCTGTTTTCAGACCTTCTGTATGCAAGCACAACTGTCATAAAAGTACAATATAAATATTTGCAGATGGATATAGCATTGGGACAGATGTTTCCAATGAGCATTTTCTGAATGCCCACAAATTTACATTTGTCAGAGAAGAACACATGGATGCTTGGCTATTTCTCATCTCACCCACACACACTGTGGTGAAGATTTTATTTCTCTTCTTTTTCTGAGCTCTGGTTGAAGAGCAAGAAAAATGTCTGTCTGGCACATAATAATTAAGCAAGGTCCCACTCTTGTCCATGGGTTTGGTGACAAAGTGCATTGATGATTCATGAAGAGTCCAGCATAGGTCCAAAAAATTGCAGCAAATTTGCAGTGATAGCAAAACTAGCTAGAGATTTTCTGGATGACCTGTTCATACTAGTGAGCAGAGACAATAAATAATTTTGTCATTTTTTTCTTTGTTTAAAAGTTTGCTAGGCATTTTGTCACCTTCTAGCAGCTAAAAACTTGGGACTGAGTTCTTGCAGGAGAAGTCAGTAAGGTCTGGAATGGAGGAATAGTTGGGAAAGTAGGAAGACAAACTTGGTGGGATTCATGTCTCCTAATATCTTTCAGTTACCTAGCTTATGTTTGGCAAGATATAATAGAAACAGTTGTCTGTGTCACTGCAACTCTCACGAAGAAATAGTTTCTAATGCTTTGTGTCAGCTGTACTGATCATTGTGTGAAATAAATTACTTTGAGTGAATGCCTATGTTAGAGATAAAAGGCAAGTAAATTATCATCAATGTTAAGTGATGATATCAGTGTTAAGAAGGTTTTCTTAATTTCTCTGAGTCAAAATATGTGTTATTATCATATTATCTTATCACCTGTGCGCTAATGTTTTTTAGGACACAGGATAGTCCTGGAAAGTTTCCTGTTGAGATAGATGTGATGTGGAAATAGGTTTCAGATCTTTATATTCTTTCTCAGAGTTTCAAATTGCTTTCACTTCCAAATATGGCTAAATTTTGGTGCTACAGGATTCAATTAGATTAATTTGTACTGTTTTCTGTATTCTTACAAATTCTGTTTCACATTAGCTTGCTTGTGGATGATGGTCAACATTCTTGGTATTTCCTGTCTTGCTTATGGTCATCCTTTTAAGCTGTTTGTGAAGCAAATTAGAAATCTCATAAATAAACACTTAACACATAATGGGTAGTATTTCATTTTTGTAATAGGCTAATCATGATTTTCACAATATTATTTTGGACAGTAAGTCTGTACAAGTCTTTCTTTTAGCCATCTTGGACTTTGGACAAAGAGAGTAAAAAGATTACTGAGTTGGTTTTTTTTTCATAATTCCAGAAGATGATTGTGCATTTCAAATTTAATTTACAAATTTGCTACAATTAATACAAATTAATACAAATGTATTAATTTACAAATTCAATTTACAAATGAATTAATGAAGTAACAAGATCTCTATGAAGCTGTTAAGAATGAATCTTTACTTTTTTTAACCATATATGAAGATAGTGGATTATTTAATGATTCTGCTGTAAAGGAGTATGCACTCTGGAATGAATTTGAAGTTTGTGTTGGATATAAATAATTGTAATTTACATAAGTGAAGGAAATCTGTGATAATTTATTGATATGTTGGGTATATTTGTTTTGAGTATTAGAATGATGGAGATTAGAATTATTTTATTTGAGGACTTAAATTAAATTGTTGTCAACTTTCAAGACATGAACAAAACTCCCTTGTGTTTTTTTGTTAAAAATACCTTTGAAAAATTTCTTGGTTTTGTGTAGAAAATGATTAAATGTGTTGTCCCTGTACAACATTTTATAATTTATTGCTTTCTTGCTATTGGGCAGTTGACATGTGACTTGATACTGGAATTTTCATTTAGCTGAAAGCCAATAAAGCCCATTTCTCAAATAGTTAATGGAAAAGAGCCAGCATGGACAAGTGTGCTTATGGAAGGTGCCAGTGACTTCCCAGTGACAGGAAGCAACCAAGGTGGGATTGTGCCTGTGTCCCAAGGCCATTGAGCTTCTGCAGGTTCATTATTTTTTCCTCTCAGTTTTCTTTTGTAGCTCCAGCCCTGGAGCTGCCCTTGGTTTGCTCAGGAGATGTGTGAGCTAATGAAGCCACAGGTTGGTCATTACTACCCTTTTGTGTGGAAAAAGAGTAGTGGAGGAGGTTACAAGCGAAAGGTGAGAATGTGTATGAAGTAGCTGAAATCATTAGAGGTATGCATTAGAGGGTGCGTGGTTTTTCTTGTTTGTTTGGTTTGGTTTTGTTTTTCTGAAACATCAGCTAAAACTTGAATTGAGTTATCATGTCTGTGGTTTGGATTTACACTGATGTATAGAAAGAAATAAAGCTGTGGTAGCAGAGGATGCTGTGAAACTGATGAATGAGAATGGAAAGCTGAAAAATTGCCTGTAAGAGAAATTGTCAGATTCATAGAGGGCGCTTCCTTTAGATTTTGCAGATGAAACTGGCTGAAGACCTTGCGCTCACTGGTTTAAAAAGTATTAATGAGGAAAATCTTCACAGAGACAAGAGGAAGTAGAAAATGAGGGAAACACTGTAAAAGAATAATAACAGTAAAGGAGACTAATCTGGAGGCATGCATCTGACAGTGTACTTAGGACTTGTATTTTCATTAAAAAAGCTCTGGAACTTTTTCCAGTTCTGCTGCTTCTGCCAAAGACAGAATTTGATATTAAATTCTAATAAGCAGATACAGATTCTTATTTATTTTAATGTCCACAGATGGATCCAGATATTGATCTAAAGACAAACTCCTTGTTAGTGTTTCTGTGAGCAGTGTGTTTCTATCCAGTAAAACAAATCCCAGATGAGTATTGATGCATATATTCACTGCACTAATCATACAAATTAGAGATGAGCTCAAGCAGAAGCTGTGTCTGAGAACTGTGTCTCTGCACAGGGATGTTTAGGCATTAGAACTTGTGATTTGCTGTATCTTTTTAATTGCCTAACAGAAATACAGGTTTTCAGAGGTTTCAATGTCCTTATGCTCACTTTGAAGGATTAATTTGAATTCTAACCCAGAATTCTAATTAAACAAACTTTTGTTTTGCTTTTTAAACATATATTCTTAAGAGTAGTTGAAATTTGCAGCCTGTGAGGAAGCAGGATTGCTCTTTTCATGCAAGGCAGAGTGAGGAGGTGATGTTTTCCTTTAGGAGAGTGTCACTAGATTATTAGGCAATAATAGCCATTCCTTGTTTCTAAAATAATTTTAAATATTTTGCATTGAGTTTGATTTTTTTTGTGTGCCTTTTTCTTTCCTTCCTGTCTCTGTTTTATTTTGAGACCAAACTAGAAGAAATAAGAGCTGATTGCTTAATATCTATGACTTCATGCTAGTTGGTATTTTGCCACTGAGTTTTCACACCCTGCAGGGATTAAACTATCTGTCATTGTGTGACAATTCACATTCCTCACTATGAATTAGGGCAACTAGCTATGTCTTTGCTTTTTTGGTTAACCACAGAATCAGAAGTCAGAGACAGAGAAGACCTGTAAGATCACCCTAGTAAATATGAAGTTTTTCTCCTCAGCTCAGCTAGTTGGGAAATCTAACCCAATTTTTTTCTTTTTGGGGAGGTGTCAATTAGTTAAAACAGTTGCTACTTCTACAAAGTGACATTCATTTCTTTGTGCTTCTAATGAAGTTCAGGGGCCTGAACAAACTGGAAAATAAACCTGCTTTTCAGTTAACCAGTCACCATTAATGTGAGTTGAGCAACTGTGTTTTGCAGACTACTTTGGGTTCTTTACTCACTTAGTTTCTCAGTCCTCATCAGTCAACATTGATTTGGGTGCTGTGGCTAAACCTGGTGCCCAAGTTGTGCTCCAAAGCTTGATTTAGTGAAGCTTTATATAACAATTGATTTTGCTTGACAGTAAACCTTCTTTTCCACGTTCCTGTAGGATTTTATGCAAAATGGGAAGTCACACAGTGCCACAGAATTTCTAGTAATCTGCTCAAATGTAATTCCTAGGTTCCTGAGCAGTGCTAAGTCCATCAGTAGCATACCTTGTGTTGGTTTTGGGTGTGGGGTTACTGATGAGGAGAAAAAAACATCTTCAATTCAGATGAGGTCAGTTCTCTCAGTAATCCAGCATGTAATGCACTCCCTCTTCCTGCGTGGTGTGCTCTGCCTTTCTGATGTCTTTTTATAGAATCTTCCGCTTTGACTTAGTGAAACAATTAATCTCTCTTCATCTTGACAGAGACAGTTAACTTCTCTCCCCAGTAATATGCTCTGTGAACTACCTCCAGTGTTTTGTTACTATTTTTGCAGTCCAAAACTACGTGGCTATATCCAGACTCAATGGCACAAGAGATATATACACAGGGCTATTGGAGTCTCTTTAACTGAATGCCAACTTGCATAAAACTTGATTTAAATGTAAATAATGTGATAGAAAATGATTACACAGACCATGTCACAAGTTTGTATTATGTAGTACTGATGAATAAACAGTACAAATATTTCAGAAGAATTCTTGTGAGGGGTTTTGTTGTTTTTTTTTTTTAATTCTGGATTTTGAAATGCTTATAAAAGTGAGATCATGACACTTGTTTGGTAATTCTGTGAAGAGCAAACCAGTGGTTTGAGCTTAGTATTTTTCTGGAGAACAAATTGAGAGGAATAATAACTGCGATTGCCTTGGATCTACAGTAGCTTGTGTAAGAATAAGGTAGAACAAGATGATTAGCAATGCAGATGACTTGTTTGCCACCCAAAATTTGTACTGTTAATGTGTAATTTTGTTGCAAGGATTAGAATTTTTGCAAGGTGTGGGAAGGAAACCAGCATGTTTGTTATCACAAGGTAGAGTTGGAAGAATAAACTTCACTTGTAACCTGCTAAGTGACAACTTTTAATCTCCAGATATTGAGATTACCAATATCCCTATTCCTTAGGGATTAGATATCCTTGAAATACTGTATAATTCCAGATACTCTAGTTAGTGATTCAGCCTAATTGCTATTTACATGAGACATCCAGGCCTGTTATCAGACTACTTAAAATATACTGATGCTTGGGTGTCCTGGTTCCAGCTGGGACAGAGTTAGTTTTCTTCTTAGTATCTGACCCAGTGCTGTGTTTTGGATTTAGTGTGAGAGTGATGTTGATAACACACTGATGTTTTGGTTGTAGTGCTTACTCTAAGGCCAGCTGTTTTCAGTGTCTCATGCTCTGCCAGTGACAAGGTGCACAAGAAGCTGGAGAGGATCGTGGGCAGGACAGGTGTCCTGAAGCAGCCAGAGGGATATTCCATGCCACAGAATGTCATGTTTAGTCTATAAACTGGGGACAGTTGGCAGGGAGCCACCAATCACTGCTTAGGGATGGGATGGGCATTGGTCAGTGGGTGGTGAGCAGCTGTATTGTGCATTGCTTGTGCTTCTTGGGTTTTATTCCTTTCTCTTTTTCCTAATATTATTAGCGCTGCTACTGTATTTTACTTCCTTTTAAGTATTATATATATATATTTTGTTAT
>VZTH01004000.1:0-136935 GCA_013397815.1 Aleadryas rufinucha
TGTAACAGACTCCCAGTAGGATGATAAACCCTAAGGATTATGAAATTTCAAAGCTCAGAAAAAGTGCCATTCTTTGTTATATAAGGAATAAGTTCCCAAACCACTCAGATGTCCTTGTTAGGAAGAACATAGGGAACAGGAATAAGCTGGGATAGCTGCAGTCTTGTTGTTTTGATTTTTTAGTTTTTTTTTTTTTTTTTGGGGGGGGGGTGTTGTTTTTTTTGTTTTTTTTTTGTTTTNTTTGTTTTTGTTATTTGTTCTGGTTTGGTTTGGTTTTGGTTTGTTTGTTTGTTTGTTCGGGTTGTTTTTTTTAAATTATTATATTTATTTATTTATTTTCCCCCAATGATGTTTTAGGTGAAATGCCCCTACTACATTTGTAACATTTATCCCCTTCTTCTGGGGAATATGAGGTAAGGTGGTGTCTCTTCTCTTAGTTATGAAACCTTTCTTTTGTTGCTTTAGTTAAATTCTGTCTTTGATTTTTAGCTATATTTACCTCCAGTATTTTCTGAGCCATCAGCAAAAATATTCAAAATATCAACAAAAAGAAATGATAATATGAACAGTGAAGACACTTTAATTGTTTTCTGCATTAGGTCAGATAATTTAAAAAGAGGTGTTTAAAAAAGAGGTTATCATTCTCCTTAAAATATAAACATTGGAAACAAAAAGGGATCCTTCTCTTTGATCTATATTAGGAAAAAGGGGCAAAGGTTTATCAGCTTCAATGAATTTTGTTTTCACTGTGGAAAATTTGACATAGCTGTTCCTTTGGTTCAGCTGAATAGCATGTCTTCAAATGCCCAGAATAAACCACGGAGGATGTTATGTACTTAAATTTAATAAGCAAAAAGGCAAAAGAGATTTAAGATTCCTCAGTCTCTCCACAGGGAAGATGTGTTAGCTTTTTAATTCCTGTAGAAGAAAAGTCTTTAAGATATATTTTTCAGACCCCAACAGTATCCTTAAGCTCTGGAGTTTTTTAGTTGCTATAAATCTGGAATAAAGTAATACAATGGCAAAAGCTTTGGAAACTTGATTAAAATAAAGTAAAGCACACACTGAAGAAATATTGTGAACCATATTCAACTGACAGACCTGCAAGAAATCTGGTACTTATTTACAGCAACTAATTATCTTCTTGTGAAAAAAACCCGTGAAATTAGTTCATTATTCTCTGAAGAAAACAAGGATTTAGAGAACCTTTGCTTGCTTTGGTTCTTTTTAAATAATTTATATGAAAAACAACCTTTTATAAATTTTTATTTCAACACAAAAACTTTAATTCGCCATTTATCTTTCTTGAGATCATCGCCTATTCTATAGAACTGCTAATAAATACAGGAACCGTATTTCTTTGACTTCTTAATAATTTTATCAGTCAGTCAACTAAACACTCAAGTTTAAGAAGACTAATAACATCTACTCTTAAGAAGACTAGTAACATCTAGTTTAGGATTTTGATTCGGTTTTTCTCTTCAGCTTTTCAAACTCATATTTAGACTATGTGCTTTTTTTTTGATTTGAGGGTTATAAAGTTTCACCACTCACACACATAGCAGTTCAATGCTATTTGGAATCTGGCGTATTGGCTAAACTCCAATTTCCACTGTAAAACGTCATAAATAGTCCTTACATCTTGTGTAAATTCATCCTATCTCACGGGTATTTGGTTGCCGAAGGACTATCAAATGGCCATAGATATCATTAATTATGTTCAAAATCTCTGTGGAGAGTGATGGAAATCTAAGCATCAACCTCAGTGCAGATACCTGCATTTAGACACCTAATTTAAGTGGTTCACCTCACTTATAAATTTGGATACGTTAATTTCATGTTGAATCCCGCTTGGGTCTTGATATTGAAACATGGCATTTGGTACTGTCTGAGGAACTCACGGGTATCTGAACCATCCCCATAAGATTGGTAGAAATGACACAGGGGACTTAAAGGAGACTTTTTAAATCAGGAGCTTTGGCCAGAAGATACATGCTGGAACAGTTTAAAAAAAATTTTTAGTAGATACCTTTTTTCATATAAACAGAAATGCTTAGTTTATGCAACAAAGCCATCAACTCAGGCAGGCAGATATGGCACAATACTTTGTAGAAGTCTTGTACCATCCAAAAGCAGCCACTTGAAACTTTGAATCCCAGGCAGAAGAGAGTGGCCCATATGTCGGCAATTGAATTGAGCCCAGGGTGTTGACGTTGGCCGTGTTTAAGCTGATCATCCTAAATTCCATTTATAGCTAATGGAAAAAGAGTGACACTCTTAGGGCATAACTGATCTAACCTAATTTAGATGTGCTCATTAAAGGTCATACTCAAGGGGTCTCTGTGAGTCAATGAGGGGCTGAAAATTGCATTAGAATAACTGCAAAAACATTTTAAGGGAGTTTTTGTGACTGCCTGTACACTGACTCCTCACACTGAAAATGATGAGCATATTAGTTAGCTTATATTGGGTAAAGTTAGTAGAGAGACATGAGTTATGATAGGCTCTAGAAGAAGCAGCTGCTGAGTTTGTGTGCACAGCAAGGGCTGACTGCTACTGTTTAGGAAAAAAATGGAATCGGTTGCCCTGTAGGACTCCTGTTGTCTGAGGTTAGGTTGAGTAGATTCACTAAAAAGAGAGCTGGCTGCAATACCTTTTTTTCTGTCTGTGACACGATGTTTTTGCCGCAAACAGTATGACAGAAAGAATATTGAAGTTGAAAGATTCAGGGCAGTGGAGATTAGAGTAAGAAAGATTTCCATTAGGAAGGAAGTAGCTACAGCTGTGAGGTTAAATGCGACTGATATAACAGAAGCTAGAGACTTGGGAGAAGAATAACTGTTGAAACACATGAGGAAAGCCAGATGTGTTTGGCAACTGATATTGAAAATCTAGGCAGGCAGCACCTCATTTGGTATATTTGAATATGCATCATGTTTAATCCTTCTGGTTTTGTTAATCTGAACCAGAAAATCTAATACCTAGGTATGATAAATGAAGTCGGGCACAGTTTGTAAACCAACTCAGGGTCAAGCTCTGAATCTGCAGGCAGTAAGGACACAGTAAAGGCTATGAATTTTCAAGAATTTATATCTAACCTCTGTGCAGTTACTGAAAGCAAAATAAGTGGTAGAGTCTTTTAAACCTTGTAAACCATTGCTTCTCTGTTGTGAAAGGGCTTTTGAGAAAACTGGTGAATTAAAGCAGTTGGCCTGTGGGAACTTAGGTCTAGCTGTTGTTACAGGGCAAAGGCTCTGTAAAGAATGTTTATACACACACAAACAAATATATATATACATATATATGACAACTATAAATAGTGAAAACAAACTTGAAAAAGTGTTCAAGGTATAAAAAAAACTTTTTAAGATTCGAAGCAAAGGGTATATTCATTATGCTGCTATTGAAATAGGAATAGAATATTACATTAGGAAACTATTTGGTTGGACTTTGAATATGTTTTCAGAAGTTTTTGAGCTACTTATTCTTATGCAACCTTATAAACTCTGTGACTATAACCTCCATTCTTAATTTTAGAATTAGACCCAAGGAATACAAAATCTACTTCTGCTTCTTAAAGAGCTGGTCCAGGGGCAAAATAAAGATAAAGGCAGGCTGATTTTCCATGAGGCCTAGGTAGACAGACTTTGTGATGTTTTCCATAAAGACAGTACAGGTAAACTATGGAAAGAGTAGCTTGCCTTTAACCCTGAGCAAACTCTGAAGAAATGCCACATCTATCAGGTTATGGTGGCATATATAGATTACAGCCTGAAGGTAGAAAACCAAAAGAGCAGGTCAAATCTCTTAAGTGTGGAAAGCTGTCTCTATTTAAGTATAACTGCTCTCTCCTAAAAAGTCTCTAGAGTTATATCTTATTGAACTGTAAAAATGTATAAATCTGAAGCAAGATAATAGACTATCATGCATCCTTTACCTGTCTTGTATGATTCATCTCTAAAGATCCTTGCCAACACCTAGGAGCAGCAGACTTTGTTATATTGGGTGTTAAAAACAAATTTAAAAAATAAAGAAAAAGGCTCCTGAGTTTATGAACAAATAGAAAACATAGAGACATAACTAGAGAAAGGCTATAATATTGCTAATAAATTTTAGCAAACCTGTTGTTCAGTGCTTCAGAATTTGAAACTTGTAACTAAATCAAGATAAAAATAGGTGTAAAGGGAAGAAGGATCTAAGGAAATGGACAGAAGATTGTAAAGGAACAAACTTTTTCTTTGTACAAATGTAACTGGCCATGGACCAGGACCAAACTGGTTTAATTAACCTTGGACTACAAATGACACAAAAATCTACATCAAATCTGCTTTAAAATATAATTCTGTACCTATTTATAATGAGGAGTGTTTTGTTTGTTCTGCGTTTGGGCTTTTTTGTCTGCATACATATAGGAAAAAATGTATACATATAGGTATACATGTCTGTATACCTCTAGGTTAAATGACTGGATCCTTAACATGTCAAAGATAATGGGATTTATTTAAAACTTAATGAATAGTTGTGAAAGGGAAAGATGTGGGGACCAGAGATTAGAGGAGTCACAGACCAAGCAATTCCATCTGTATCTTTTGTAGTGCAAATACATGTTTGTGAACAATATTAGAGTAAATGAAACAGTCTTTGCAGAATTCATTCAGATAGCCAGATCTCATTCTACATGGAGTCATTGATGGAAGTCAAGAAGAGGTACACCACTCCAGTGAAGACAAGCTGAGACAGTTCAGTTGTTCAGCCTGGAGCAGAGAAGTCTCTGGAGAGATGTTATAGCAGAATTCCAGTATTTAAAGGGGGCCTACAAGAGTGCTGGAAAGGGACTTATTATAAGAGGATGTAGTGACAGGACAAGGGGCAATGGCTTTAAACTGAAAGAGAACAGGTTTAGATTAGATATTAGGGAAAAAATCTTTACTGTGAGGGTGGTGAGATATTGGAACAGGTTGCCCAGAGAAACAGTGGATCTCCCATCCCTGGAAATGTGGAAGGCCAAGCTTGACAGGGCTTGAGCAACTTGGTCTTGTGAAAGGTGTCCCTGTCCATTGCAAAGGGGTCAAAACTAGTTCATCTTTAAGGTCCCTTCCAATCCAAACTATTCTATGATAATATGGTCCTATGATATGCAAATCATGTAAGGATTGTTGTTTGAGGATACGTACTGGGCAGCTTTGGGCTTGATAACTGCAGATTTTATCCAGGACTGGAAATCAAATATGTTGTGCTGAACATACCACAGAAGTCAATCATCTTTCCACATTCAGCAAAAAGGAATATTTTTCCTGGCTAACAGAACACCTAGACAAACAAAATGAGCATCCTGATATCCCTGTGCCATTGCCTGCTCTAAGCTTGAGAGCATCAGATTCTATCCACTGCTGTCTAAGTTGGTTTAATGCTTTATTCAAATGTAATATTAGTTGTAAGGACTCAGAATTAGCAAGTGTCAGAGTTAATGGAATTATTCTTTGCGTTTTTATTAGCAATGAGAGTTTTGATTTGCATTTGCCAGGAGCTAGTGATCTTTAATCAGTTACTGTAGAAATATTAAAGGATTGCTCTTGTATACTTTTTAAAATTGTGTTTGAAAATGTAGATTTTTTTTTTAAGAGCTTTAGGGACAGAAAACAATATTTTCTTGCATATATTTTGAACAATTAGGTACAGTTGCATACTGAAAAGTATATGAGTTGGAAAATTTCTCTCATAAGCCTTCTCAGGACACATCATCTCTGGTCAGTCCTGGTTAAGGCAAAGAAATAATACTCATAGCTGTAACACTATTTATGTAATAATTTCTGAGAGAACTGAATTCTCTTTCTGCTGCATGAGATGGATCATGTCAGCCAATTCTATGCCCTTTCAAGTTTCAAGCAGTCCACTTTCAAGCTTTTAGAGTTAAATAACAAGAAGCATTGCACCTTCTTTTTCCCCCTTCCCCGCCCCAGTCCCCCCCATTTTAGTAAGCAATGGAAGCAAAACAGTTTTTAAACACTATTAAAGAATATTGTATCTTCAAATGGAGACAACTATAAAAAACATAAAGAAGTTATTAATAAGGACATCTTACTCTCCTTATTCTCACAGTGCATATAAAGTTCATTTCGCCTAAAAAGTACGTTATTATATCTGAGCTAATCACCTCAACCTCTTCTCATGGGAAAGGGAGAGAATTAGTCACTTATAGGGAAAGATAGTAATGATATATTTCAAATGTCTTCTTTAGAATGAACCACATCTTAGCGATGCTTGTTGCTCTCCACTACTTATGAAAAAAGACCAACTGCCAGATCCGATAAGGACTTTCACATTTAGTTAGATAAATCTCACTATCCGTAACTTCTGCTGATGTTTGCCCAAACAAAGCACTCCTTCATTCCCCATTACCCCTAGAGTAGCCTGGAATCTTGAATTTTGATCATCAACTGAAAGTCTACATTTTTCTGTACGTACTTTTACATATGTGATATATATGTGTTCATATGTGTGTAATGTTAATTGAAAATTATAAGAAATCTTTATGTTATTCTGTAGAAAAAAAGGATGAAGAAATTAAAATTGGTCATTCCAGGTAGCTCAGATTTGTCCAAGAGGTAGACAAAGGTTAGGGGTTTCATCTGAGGTATGGGAGAGTAGACTTAATCCCTGTTCTTCATGACTAAGGGAACTTTGTATCCCAAACATGTATTATTGATGTTTTCATCCTGCTAAATGAAAGAGGGCCAAAGAACAAGCACACTGTTGAACTAATAGCTCACTATCAGATTCCTTTTACAAGTACTTCAGCTTATTTGATCTGAGCCAAGTCTACTATAGAGAAAGTTGTTCATCAGCTAATTACAGACTAGTCTGTGCTATTTCACTTTCAGATCTTCAATCACTTTCCAGATGCTTGTCATTATTAAAATAACTGTAGACATCTATTAATGAATGTGTATGAGTGTGTGTGTTTGGCTCTGTGTGTTTTTTTCCTGGTAAAGTGATATATCTGCAGAAAAAACCAAAATTTGATCAAAAATATCAATGTTATAGCCAGGAATGCCAACTTAGCAGTGATTCTGTGGTACATGCTAGAATTTAAGCCACTGTGGAGGCAGATGTCACTTTTGAGGAGATAAATAAGTAAGTACCCAAGGAGGTAAGCTCTTCCCCTGGATTATTTTTAGTATGCATATTTGCTTCTTCAAGTTAGTGCTATTAGGGAAAACAGACTTATTATTGGAAGCAGTAAAAGCCTAGAGAGCTGTAGAGGAGCTGAATGATAGACAGAGATGATAAACCACTAGAAAAAATTGAAGGGGAAAAAGCTTCACAAGTCATAAATATAAAAAACATTTCAAAAATAAGAGAGCAGAATAAAGAAGCAGAATATAAAATAAAAAGCCCAGTTTTGATGATGTTCAAAGAGAATAAACACACTGCATCCAGAATGTTTGCAAACAAGGCACATATGAATGCAGCAACTCGTCTAATGTTTAAATGGAACACTGTCCTTTTACTTACTTTAGAAAATTAAGGATTACTAGTAAGTTTGAAAATTAGTAGAAAGTGGGTTACCATAAACATAGAAGAGGATCTTTGTTGAATAATTTTTTAAGAAATTAGTAAAACTGGAATATCAACAATTGAACTGTTGCAGCAACTACACGTATTTTTTTTTGAGTGATTTTTTCAATATGTTTGGTATTTATAAAGTGAAGTGAAGTGAATTTATGACCTTTAATTGTGTGGGTTTTTTTAAGATGGACTAACAGTAATGCACAATCAAAAGTATAATTCAGGAGTCAGGTATATTATCTCATATAACTGCAATATCAGTTGACTTCTACACTGTATTAACACCATTCTATTAGTGTTAAGCATTTGATTACTGAGGTAATTAAGAAAAATTTTAAGACATTTTAAACTCTCAGCCATTTCACAAGAGCTATAAAACTATCCCATCAATTCAGTCTTCAGGAAAAATTGGTCCTCTGTGGGAGAACATCTCTCATGACGGCAATCAAAGCACCTACTATAGCAAGATGTATTTGCTTACTTGTGCTTCACAGTGCAACTTTGTGCTTGAGATTTATGGGAAGAATAAAAATGAAATGCAGCATGTTTGTGAGCAGTGTGCAGATCTGCATGCATTACCTAAATTAGTAGATCTAAAATATTCAGGTTCATTTTGTATGTCCTTCTTGTTATTTACTGGATTTATCTTGGGAAGATAAGCTCATCTAGCAACTTCATCTTAGAGAACTTTAAAATATTTGAAGAACTTTAAGGAATCCTATGCATTCAGTGCCTGGGATTTTGTTTCCCCATTCTCAGAACTTTAGAAATAGTGAAAATAAGTGAAGCATTTATGACATAAAATAGAACTAAATTAAATCAGAGAGTCTCTCTCGCAACAGAAAGTACTCTGTACCTCACCAAAACACTAGGCAGCAACCAAGAACTTTCTTCTAGATTATTTCATTTTAGGCACATTATATATTTTTCAGCTTAGAGATTCAACACTGTGAACAAAATGTAGAGAGGCTTTTGAAGTCAATTAGGCTTTCAACTTTGCTTATACACTGTCTCAGTCCTAGCCCAAAACAATGTGTTTGTATTTTTTTGCGTAACTGGAGAACCAGGGAGCAAAATAACCCTGGTCACCAACCCCTTTTCCTGAGTGACTTCTGTTTGAGGGGGCTGTGCATGACAAAGTCTGAACTTAAGCATTTTGACACTGTCAATCTAGGATCATATCTTTCAGTGTACTGTGGCATGTTTAAAATGTGTTACACTAAAAAAGATATAAATTTCTGAAGAAAACCGACTCCATCCCAGCTGAAACCAGCACAGGTGTTTCCAGAAAACATTACTTTGTAAAATTGAAATGGTTTACTACTCATATGCTCCTCATTTTTATCCAGGAATATCAATTTTTTCTAATAAACAATGAAAAGATCACATAGGAGAACAGCTTGTTCTCCTTTGGGTCCTCTTCATCACTGTTTTCACTCACCAAAAGAACTTTTTAGTATTTTTACTTGTATAAGAGCTAAAGTCTCTTATACAAGTAATTCAGAAATTACAGAAAACTATGAATTCCCCAGTTAATGTGGTTTACATAATATATAACCTGATGGAAAACATAGGGATTCAGGTTGTTTTTGTTTTGTTTTGTTTTGTTTGTTTGTTTGGTTTTTTTAATCTATAACAAGGTGTTTTGTGATGTATACTAAACTAGAAGCATAGTAAAATGTTTTATGAAAGAATAATTTTTTTCTAAAATGTATATATTTTCAGTCTTTCTTTTGTTTTCTTCTTCCAGTACATATTTTAAAGAAATAAAAAACAACAAAAAAGGCAGTATTGTTGTTTCTACAACTGATTCATAATATTCAAGTATACAAGAGAGTATTTCTGTTTCTCTAGCTGATTTGCTAAAAATAATTTTGCAAATAGTAGGCTATTTGAGTCCAGAAACCTCTCAATGCTTTAAATGATGTGGTCACTTTTTACTTGAAGGAAAAATAAAAAAGAAGGTTTGGAAAAAATTTAAGATTCTAAAGCAGCAAAAAGGCCTGGATGAGTCAGAGACTAAAGTATAGGCAATTTAGAGAAGCAATAAAGGAGATCTACCTGAAAAAAAAGAGCTGACACTTGTCATGCCCTTGGTACAGGACAGCCATTTTCTATGACTGTGAACTTGATGGTGATAGTATAACATTTTTTACAGAACGTTCAGTCAGAAAATTTCTCAGACTAAAATTTCTGCTCAAACAGGATCTCAGGGCTACAATCAACATTGTGATCAACAGTGTAAGTTGGGGAGAAAACACCACACCTGAATCATGTCCTTGGGCTGTCTGAGACAGATGAGAGATTTCAATCTCAGTCTCTTACATTACAGAAGAATAACCTCATCAAAGGCTGTTTAATGAGCCCTTAGTATGTCATTCTAAATTAACCATGTGGTAAAGTATGACACAGCAAGAATATTGACTCTAGGTTTTCCAGACTATAGGATTTTTTTAAAAAAAAAAATTCTCCTACGGCAGGCCTGCATTTCTGATTCTGAAAGTTTTATGTTTTGCGTGTTGGGTTTTTTTTTGGTTTCGGTATATGTTTTTGTTTTTGTTTTTGTTTTTGTTTTTGTTTTCCTGTGATGATTTTCCAAATACATTTTTATTCCGTTTTATTTCAAAAGGGAAGGGGAGAATGTATGAGAGTTTTGAAAACAGACTTTATTTTCAAATATTTTTCCTTCTCCTCTTTTTCATAAAGAACTGATACATCCCAGGTTCTGCACTCTAATTAATTTAAAACCAAAACAACTACACAATTAAATTTCTAGCTATGTGGGTGTCCCAATTCATATCACTCCCATCTTTATTTCAAAAGACCAGTTCATGAATCTACAGAACTATGTCTAAAGGACAGGGAGATGCTTAGTGAAATATTAACAGATTTCAACCTGTTAGATACTTCATTAAAGTGGAAGCACTCTGATTTTGCAATAATTAAATCCCATTAAGCCCTGGCTAAAAGTGCTCAGCAATTGTGGACCTACCTAAAGTTAGGGTGAAAATTTATTTGGAAACAACCATGTTTGAATTAAAGCAGTGAAGAGACGAACTGCCAATCGTTTGAAACTGTCTTCTGCGTTCTGTCTCTCGATCTGAGTTTGGCAGGAGAAGGTCCACAACCAGCATTTTCCCTCAGTGTTTTCTGTTACATTTACATATAATGTTATTTTTCAGAGTTTATTGAGAAGCAGGCCACTTACATGTTACTGACCTTGTCACTCTTCTCATTCTCCTTATTTTCCCCTCTTTTTAGTATCTTTTCTGCACTACCAGTTTCTGCTGGTGTGTTTCTCCTTCTTCAAGTGTCTTTAGTGCACTACATTTTTCCTTCACTTGTTTTGTTTTAATCTTCTTTCTTATATTTACTCTATCTTTCTCCATTTCATGTCACTGACATGACTTTCTGTCCCCACTTCCATTCCCTGGTGCCCTATCAGCATTTCTTCTGTACCAGCCTTTCCAATTTAGTTTTCATTTCCTCCTTGAGATAAATCTAGTAGTGTCGCAGATTTCTCTCTAACACCATGTAAGTACTGCATTAAAACTCTATTACTGGTAATTGAGCTAATGTAAGAGTGCAGATTACCTATAATTTATGACAAAGTAACTCTGTGTCTTAGACATTGTAATGAATCACCATTTTAATTTAAATGTATTGGAAGCTTACCAAACCTCCCAAAGTGAGGTTGGGAATACTTAAAAGAATATTCTAAAGCCTCTGACAATTGAAATGTAAGCAGTCCAAATCCAGAGTCTTTCAGGACTGTGGAGTTATCCTGGGACCCTATAGTCAAGCTGTCTTCTTTACCATGAGAAGGGTCATATTTATTTCATCTCTTGCATCAGCTTCCATATATCCATTTTTTGCAGCAGACAAATGAAATTTCAGTCTGGATGAAATGTATTTTGAATGGGATCAGACAGTAGTTATTTCACATACACTGATACTTAGTTATTGTGTTCAGTCTTGTACAATTTAATCATTGCTGTGAGTCTAATTCTTTCAGTTAGGTATATCAGGAGTAGATTTGGCCCAGTATTTTGAATTTAAGACAGTTTCACACTTTAGACATGTCAATTATACTGTGCAGTCCTGAGTGCCTAGATTGTGCTGAGTTTAGCAGCTTCATGAAACTAACAAAATTCAGACTTTTAACCATTTGAAACTGGGAGAGGGGGGAATTTGGAACTGATAAGCAAAAGAAACTTCCCTGCTATTCTATCGTAAGTGTTTTGTTTGCAAGAGGTGCACTGATGGAGTGGTCATCCACAAATCAGTGTTTAACTGCACTGATTGTTGTGCTGAAGCTAGCTAGTTGCTTTTTATGCCAAGCAAGACAGTGAATATTTTATGCCGGTGCTGGCTCAATAATTTTGCTTATCTACATTTGAAAATACTCAGATGTGTTCTAGGATGTGCAACTCATAAATCTAAGCATATGGACTGTGTAACCACATGGAAGTAAAATCAGTCCACCAATGCAGTTTTCCCCTTTCATGGCCTTCTTCTTCTGGATACGATTCTAAGACCTTGTTAAAAAAACCTAGGCTATAAATTATTATTAGAATTAATAGAGTTCTGTTGCTAAGGGAATAAAAGTATATATATATACATATATATTTTTTGTGTTGATATGCACTTAGACATTTCTCCTGCTCCTCTTCCTATTTTTAGTGTTTATATTTGTACGTCACCCACCCAGTGTGTTTGTGTGGTGGCTGATGGGAGAGGTGTCTGCAAAAATATTTTTCTGAAGGAGATGGCAACTTGAAAATCTATTTTTCTAAAAGTTTTATGTTTTCAAAACTATTACAGTCAATAAGTATGCATTACATGCTATTAGCCTAAGCAAGGTATTTTAATCTAACAGTTCTGCACCATGTTCACATTAATATGCAAATAGAAGGAGAATACAAAATTAAATGGAAATGAAAGTTGAAAGTTAATTGACATTTCTGTCACAAAAGCTCAGAGAAACAGTACTTATGGTTTAATGGCAAGAAGCTAATGTGTCATCCTAGGGAGGGCTACATCAATTTAGAATTAAGACAATTTTACTGAAGAAAAGTGCAAAGTGCTGTTTGTGCATGCAGGTTGCCAGCTCCCCCTATGCAGGTGGTCCCATCACCATAAACCTGGACTAAATTGCTGCCATTCATTAAACACAGTGGCTGTCTGGATAGCTGCCTAGCACAGACTTGCACAGGCTATCTATTTCTGTCAGAAATATGATATGTCACTGACAAAAGCTTAATTACTCCATTAATTAATAGGACCATTTTCAAAATGCCTTGCAATGCAGCTTGACACTCATTAGTGCCATTTATTAATAATTTCTCTCAGGGTATAATACGCTATAAAGTGTAATTTGAAAGAGAATAATACATGTTTAAACCCTATGTATCTCTGAAATGAAAATCCATTCTTTGCTGAATTAGTCAGCTTTATGAAAAAGCATAGACACATCGGCTGAATGCTTGGAAAGATATTTCTCTATATCAAAACACTTCTGTCACAGAAAAGCAAGTTTGTGGATTGGACAGCAATATTCTGGATTGGAGTCCAGGCAGTCTTTCCCTACAAGAAATCTTGATCCCCCTCCAGATGTACTCTTACTACCCTCAGTTCTGCATGGAGGCCAGGGACACTGAAATGCATGGACTTCTACTATACTAGCACATCCCTATGTCCCTGAATGTCCATATCCCTTTATATGACTGGACAAATTAGAGGACAAAAGTGCTGGTACAGATTATTTCATCATGTATTTTCTAAAATGTAGGACCAAGACTGATTTTGCAGGGTAGTAAAAGTGCAAGAGAAAAATAAGCCAAATATGAGGAGAAAGTTTGAACACAGCTCCATGGTTTTATATGCAAGTTAGTTAGGTGTGGAAGGAGAAACACTTTTAAAGATTCTTGCATTCCTCATTTCATAGCCAGGAAGTTTCAGTATTTCGATGAGGTAGAGTGCCTTCTAGTGTCTGCTCTGCAACAGAGCAGCTCTTTCCTATTGAGTTTACAAGGGTTTTTATAAATTTATTTTTTTACTTTCTCAGAGTTCATTCAGCATAGGGTAGGATCATAAATACAGTCATTGACCCTGCATGTGAAAAACTATAGACATCTGAAGTTTGAACAGTCTGGGCTACTTACTGAGAAGTAGGCACTTAGTTCTCTGCTCTTTGCAGATTCATAAAATTAAAAGTTTTACTTCTTTCTGCTTATCCTTCTCACTAAACAATTATTTTCTTACAGAAAACTTTATACCACTTTAACAGACAGACTAGACAAAAATATGGAAATAATATGACAATATGAAGGTTGCCACAAAAATGCATGCAATGTAGAAATAAAGACCTGCTTCCAAGGTCAATAGCACTTAAAGTGTTTAATAAAAGTAAGTTAGTCAGGCAGGTCTTGAAAAACACTTTATTTGTGTAAATGGTGATACAGTAAGGCAAAGAGCCTTACAGGGGCATTAGTGCAAATTCTACATCTAAAATCAGGATTTTACGAAGCAATCTTTTAGGTTTCTAATCTGGGAGTGTATCACCTATGATTTTTTTTTAGTATCCATAAATTTCCTAAAGGAGCTCAGACTTTGCTGGATGTTCACCCTTAGAAGATTTAGTTTCTTAGGCATTCCCCAATGTATGGCAGGAGGTAGTGCAGGCTCAGAAAGTGGAAACCATTGCCACTTCCTCTGCCTGACCTGTTCACCTGCACAAGTTGCTTGTTAGTCAGATGAAGAGGCTGAGATGACAGTGTTCTTCTGCCTTGGTTCAGGATCTGACTCTAGAACAGCAGGGATGAGGGACACAGTAACCTTTTCAGCCACCCCAGTCTTAGCCTTCTTGTCAATCAAAGCCCTCAGAATACACAGAAAAAACAGATTTTCTGAGGGTGGGCACTCAGCAGTTTCTAAAAATCCAGCTCTTTGAAAAAGCCTCATTTAGACATTCATTGGTTAGAGCCCTTTAATTTGGTACACAGCTCTTGATCGACAAAATCTTTATAGAGTTCCACAGCTTGGGAAGGTTTGACATTTAAAAGTACCTTTTACCCAGAAAATCCCATTCATCATAGTGGGAATATGGTTAAAGTCTCAATTTGGCTCAACTTGGAAATGTGTGCTCAATCAGAGTCAATTGGCACATACCCTCTCCCCTGCATCCCCACCAAAAGAACCCAAAACCCAAAACACAGCATGTAACCCAGCAAAACCCTTTGATTTTTCTTTGACTTACCAGTAAAAATCCCATGCTATCATTTGCTCTGGAACTGATTTAGGCAAGACAATATTATTCAATCCTCAGTGACTCAGCATAGCCAGGTGTATTCCGTGCAAAAGATACAGAAGAGAGGCCTGTTAAGTGGTACTCTGATATGTCTTTTGCACACTCTTGTTCAAAGCATAGAGAGTATTAATTTAATCTTTAAAAAAAAAAAAAAAAAAAGAACAAAACCAACATAGTGAAGAAAACATTGCTGAGTGGTTCACTGATGTTAATGAGTGAGTTCTGTCTTACTTCTCTCAAAATTCGGTACTCTTTCTTTGTTTCCCTTCAAAATCAATAAGCCACAGAAGAAGTGAGAGTTACAGGTCTATTTGCCTTTAGCTATTGCAGGTAAGAGGAAAGGGCTCCAAAACCAATGCCTCAAGCATTTTTGTTAGTTTTATGCACTTGACTTAATCCTACTCTTAAAATATTTTTGCAGCAATTATTTCTTGTCCTCCTTGATGCCAATAAGAACTACTGCCCCAAAATATTAGAGAAGTAACTGGATAATCTTTCACCTCTCCAATACAAATACCATCTCCCCTCCCTATAATCAGTGACTGGTGGACCGTTTTTATTTAAAATGTCCTCACATTTGATTTTGAATCCTTGAATCCAATGTACACACCTCAGCAAATGGTGCATACTTCAGAAAAGTATAAATAGATCTGACGACTTCCCGTCCACCTAAGAGTCAGTGTAAACTAGATGGTTATGTCTCTGTGGTGGTGTTATGTGCTTTGTTGCATTGGAAGAAATAAGAAATCTTTGGTGGTCATGTTGACACTTCTGTTGTGGCTGTCCATCTCCAAAGAATACCTATCTGATGGAAGACAGTGAGCTTCTTTTCCAGAAAAAAAACAATAATCCCCATTTCCTGCCTCTCAGCTTAGTCATCAAAACAACTAGTCATGATGATAAGATACTTAAGAGTCTTATCTTGACTCAGTCTGAGCTGACGTCAGCCTTTATGTCCCACATTGCAAGACAGTATTATAACACTAGGCTATAATAACAGTAAGAAGAAGAGAAACAGCTTTAGAGGTGAGCTTCTACAATGCTGAACTCACAAAATTCCAGGGGCTGGAAAGAAAGATAGAAAAAATAAATTTAGGATCTGTCTTAGGATAATGCAGATTATTGATCCTTGGAATAGGAAGGCACATAAACAAAAACAGCATAAACTAGAAAAAATATAACTAGTCCAAGCTAAAAAATAAAGCAATCAGCTACCAAAACCCCAAATAATACGTGTCTTCCTTTTCAGCTGAGTGTCATGGCCCCCCACAATATAGTACTCTCTCAATGGTCTGATGATTCATGCATTCCTGGGCTGCATGCTGCATTTGAAAGGGCAAAGAGGGTTCTCAGCCAGAATATGCCATAGTGAGGTGATATGATTCAGACTACCTGCAGCTAGAGTTCACCTTCTATTAATTTGCAGTGCAAGGAATTCACCCATCTCTCACTGTTCAAATAATTTTTACTTTCTTTTATTCTTATTTCGACTTTGACGAGTGTTCCAGGGCTCTCTCCTCAAATAAGGAAGCCGTGGGTGTTAACTGTCACCTGAACAACCCTTAAATCCTGATCTGATTTCCTGTGCTTAAGGTTGCTGTCATCATCTCCTCCAGAGAGTTAAGGGAGATTAAGCAGCTGCCTACATTATCCTGAATTGCCTTCATATTTCCCAGAACATATGTTTGTGTATGTGGGTAAATAACTGTAGATACTAGGAGACACCTGTGTGCCTACAGAGTTAGGTGATTCTGAAAAACAAGATTATCATTCGGGAGCTAAGGATTATTTTGTTTCTTAAGCCCTTATTTTGTTAAGATTTAGGTGAACTTTATTCATGAAGAATGTTTTTATCCTTAAAACAGAGACCAAACCACTAGCACTTACGTGATGATATTACGGGGAAAGAGGAGACTTTGCTGATGTACTGTCACCTTCATTTAAAAAGAAAAAAATCAATCTTTTTAAATGCTTTAGTCTCAAGTAAAATTATTGAAATAAACTTTTCTGGATCTCTTCTTTGTACTATAGAATAAAGTAATGATTTCCAAGAATGAAGGAAAAGAAACGGATAATTTTGAAACAGAAATGTAGAATAATACTTTTGAACCTTTACAATGAATTATGATACCCATTCTCAGCTGAAGCTTTTTAAATTCAGCCTTGCTGATGCATTCCTCGCATTCAACATCATTACTGTTACTCCCATAGTTACTATTCGTAAGACTGAAATATTTTACTGTTTGATTTGTTTTGTTGAATTCTGCTTGACCATGGCCTGCTGCTCTAAACCAACTTTGAAACAGTTTACATCTGCCGTCATACTGTTCATTCAGATTTTGCTTCCGTAATTGCCAGTGCAGACTGCATAGCATTTGACTTCATATTCATCAATTGCTGCTGTTTTATAAACATTAAGCTGGCTGTACTTTACTAAGTGAAAATTGTAAATGCGTGTCCTTTCCACTCACACAGCACCAAATCATGTTCAGGTACCAAAACATACCAGAGATATAACTGCATTTGTTTTGTTCTGCTGGTTAGTTCCATTAACATGAAAGGCTTAAAAGACCTTCAGCTTTTGAAATCTTCAGAATTGCTCTAAAGTGGCTCTTCAATCCTGCATATATTAGACATGCCCAGTCTAACAGCTAACAGCTATAGTGCATGTTTTCTTTTTAAGATAGGCTGCATGAATTTTCAACAGGTAAGAAGGTTCTGGTAATACTTTTTGAGGAATGTGTTCTTCTCTGTATGCTATTCGCTGATTTGGTATTCAACGTGGCTTTATGATATTCTGAAAGTATCTTTAGTACTTAGAAGCTAATGTCTGATGGAAATACTTATCAAGACTCTGGAAATGGGCCTGTGCAGACCCCGCAAACTCCATTTCTCATTTATTTCTCGTGGAATAATAAAACCTCATTTTGCTTGTATGTCCTGAGCTAGGTTTGATCTGTTGCCAATCTGAGCCAAGGATAGCACCTCACAAAATAGGTTGTGGAACCACAGCTTCTCATGGTAGGCATATTGATTCTCCTGTTCTTGTTTGTGTTATCACTTTCTGCAATGAATATTTTTAAGCTACTGTATTTTTACAATTTTTCCAGCATAGTTTTAACAAAAACGCCTTTCTTTTCATGCCAGCTTTTTTTATATGCTTCAGGTTTTGTCATCTAACCACTTCGCAGATTAATTTTTCACAGTTTAAGGTTCTGCTATAGATAGAACATGCTTTTAAAACCTAATTGTTGCTTAAAGAGTTGCTATTCTTCACTTCCCATGTTCTTGTAACCAATTGTGTCAACTTTATTTGCTAGAAGCATCATGGAATCATAGTCTCAGGCTGAAAAAGACCAGCAAAACCGTACAAAAAGTGAGCACAACCATTAATGCGACACTGCCAAGTCCACCACTAAACCACATCCCTAGGCACCACATCTACACATCTTTCAGAAACCTCCACCGATGGCGACCACCATCCCCCGGCCAAAGGTTCCAATGCTAGATAAACCTTTCAATGAGGAAATTTTTTACTAATAGCCAATCTAAACCTCTTCTGGTGCAACTCGAGGCAGTTTGTTCTTGTCCTATTACAGATTAGTTCAGGAAAAAGATTGCCCCTCACCCTTGCTGCAGTCTCCTTTCAGGCAGTTGTAGAGAGAAACATGGTGTCCTCTGAGCCCCCTTTTCTCTGGACTAAGCAACTCCAGTTCCTTCAGCCGCTCCTCATAGGACTTGTTTTCTAAACACTTCACTCATTATGGTAAAAATCTTTCAGGCTTCATGCTCTGACTAAGCCTGACCACTTAAATCACTGCTAAATAGTTGCAGCATGAATAAAAATAATCTACTAAACTGCTACTGGAATTTAAACTGTTATCTCACTGGAGCTAATTCAGAGATCTCTAATCTACTCCTGCAGAAGGCATGCTCTGTCTCACTAGGGTTTTTAGTGCTTCAGCTGTTACTGACGAGGAAGTAGAGCAAATCAAGGGCAGCACCAAACTGGAAAGAAGAGTTTGAGGAAGGAAAGAGGGATACAGAATAGGAACATAGGCACAGGTGGAAAAAAACAGACAGAAAACACTGTAGGAACAAGAAAGTCAGAGCAGGGAGGAGGTTATCAGGACCGTGCAGTCACAGTAAAGGTGAAGGACAGAACATGGATGTAGTGAGGAAAGGAGATTGAGTGCTGGTCAAACAGGGAAATGTTTTGGATTACAATGTAAACTCATAATCTCATTCACTTCCACTGAAAAATTAATTGAATCTGCATATATTCTCATCTTTAATGACTTTTGATACACAAGACATGGGAATATGAAGGAGAAATTGTGAAGAAATCATGCTTTTTTGATTGCTTTGAAAATCCTTAGCATTTTATATCTTGGGAGACATATCAATATAAAGAATGATAGCAGATGACAGCCAGCTTCAAATAACTTTTGCTGCAGTAATGAGTTCTTGCTACTTCTTTAAATCTGATTTTATTTTTCTTATAGTACATATGTAAAAAAAAAAGTCACTATGTTCATCACTTGCACGTAGAGGAGTTGGTTTAAGTGATAAGACTAAAACGATAATGAATGAAGGGAGGCTAGAATTCTATGTGTACCATGAACGGCATTGACCCATCCTTTCTCCTCAAAAGCTCTTTTCTTTGTCTCACTTTGTATGTTGAAGTTTCCCATGGGTAGGAAAAGTGGATTATAAATTTTAATTGATACTTAATTAAATAATTTAATATCTCTGAGTGTTCAAGCATTCAAAATGAACTTTATGTACTATGGTTTTTTATTCATAATGAAGTAAGGGATACTGTTGCATTGTCCATAATATTCAGTTGTGGCCTCTCTATAGCTTATTTGTTAGTGTACTTTCCATAATATTCCCTAGGAGTCTTGATTCCTTATGCACTTATTGTGTAGGATATATGCAGTGGGATCCAACATGAAATTGAACAGTGGAGATGGAATCTCAGATCTGCCAACTTCAAGCTGGCTGCCATGGCATGCAGTTATAGAGTCAAACCTGCATTCACTGTCTTCCAGTCTTTCTTGGGGCCAGAAAATATTGTCTTTTCACTTAGTACTGGACTGGTGAGTGTGACTGAATCTCATCTCCAAATACTCCGCTGCCTAGTGATTGTAGTTGGAGATAGGTGTTCATATCTACCCAGGCAGAAAAATGAATTTGAAATTAGCTGTCCTGTATCACAAGTGAAGTGCTCTATTACCGAATTAGCAGAGAAAATGAGAGGTATCACTAGCTTGTCCCTTTCTTTCAGACTTACCTAGAAATATATTAGGCCTCTGGTCATGTTCTTGGCCCTAATCTCTGCAGAGACACAGAGATATGAATGTCATATGGATTTAAATGTTCTCTAGAGCTGGGAGTTAGGTGACTATATCCTTAGTTCCCATTTTCCCCTAGAGTTATTCTTACTATTTAAATTAATATTGGGTGTTCTAAGTGTGTGTTGGCTTTTGTATACTCAGTTTTTAACACCAAGTTCTACCCAAATAACACACAAAACACTGTCTGGACTGCACACTATAAATTTCACTAAG
This sequence comes from Aleadryas rufinucha, assembly GCA_013397815.1. Lineage (NCBI taxonomy): Eukaryota > Metazoa > Chordata > Aves > Passeriformes > Aleadryas > Aleadryas rufinucha. Next base: position 20,452 of record VZTH01004000.1, read on the forward strand.
TAGCTGCGGCATAAATTTCCCTTGTGAATGTATAGCCTAACAGCCTGTCTCCAGGCAGCAATCAGGACCCCACTGAGCTTGGCAAGATGCAGTCGCTGATCCACAGCACTCACAACATAAGCTCGTGACAAGAAAGAACAGATGGAGACAAAGGTAAATAGCGGTGTGGTGGCAAACAGAGTAACAATGAAGCTAGGTCCATCTGTTGTTCCAGTAGGCACAGAAACTGTACTTGTCCTCTGCTGTGTCCCGTTGCACCACTTCATCTCTTTGGGTACAGCAGGCAGCTTGGTAGAAAAATGGACAGAGCTACGCTTTGGCTGAGGGGGGTGAGTTTATATATCAACTCTTCTTCCACACAGACTTTGTTCCCTTCATCCTCTTTTCCTCTCAGCTCTGAATATCATCCCAGTTCTCTTGGCAAGGTGGATGGGCATGGTGCCCTCAGTGTCTTTGTGGAGCAGCAGTTAGATGCTGAGTGGGGAAATTAATGCATAAAGCTCTCAAAGCTTTTCTTTGAAGCAAAAGCTCTCCTAAAAAATAAAATGGTCCAGGAACTGTTCTCTGCTTATGAGAACAAATGACTTGACATAGCTGGTGTCCAAATGGCTACCTTCTTTGATGCTCCAAAGTAAGCTGTCCACATCAAAACTGCTTACTGGGAGTGTTTTTTGATGCAAACTGTCCTTCAGCTGTTTCAAAACATTTGGGAACATGCTAGATGGTGTAAGCTAAAGTCAAGCTATAGACAGTACAATTAAACTGTATCAGTTGTCTCAGGTCAGTGCATGAACCCTGTCGTTAGTTAGTTTGCAAATATAAGAGTAGTCTGAGCAAATAGACCTACTCAACACTTCATGGAAGATGCAAAATGAAAGGATAGAATGCAGGTAAGTGGGGAAAACACTTCAATAGTTGGAGAGGTTTTGAAGGCTTATGACAAACCACCCCTTCCAACTGTTTGGTTTGGTTTTGGTAGTTGTAATGGGGTGTCAGTTTCATCCAGGAAGAGGTGACGTCCACATTCAGAAATTCTGAATGCTGGATCAGTGTAAATAAAACAGTAACTTTCTTAGGCACTAAATGGAAAGCTGTGGAAATCATTCAGGTTAGAGGCAGTTGCTTTTATTGTGCTCTTATTACCCTGCAATACTGCAAAGGGACCATGATTACTTTAGTATTCTACTGCATCTCACATAGCTATCATCCTGTGTGTCATTTAGGCACAGCGCCATAAACTAGAGGCTAGATTTTCTGAAGTGCTCAGTGCCAATCACCTTCAGTCCCCCAATCCACACGACTGCTTGCAATAATGCTCCCAAGGATAACAACTCCTTCTTATTTTCTGTACCTATAAAATAATGGAAAAAAGAAAAAAAAAAAAAAAAAAAAAAAACCAGACAGTTGTGTCTGAAGAAAGGAAAGAGATTTATGTAAAATGTATGTATGTATTTGTTCGATTGGATATGACTTTCCAGCACTGTGGAGATGGGCAAAATTATTTAAGACAATAAAAATCATCCCAATTTCACTGTCTTGGGACTTAACTGTAATTCAAATTCTTATTTTCTGGGGGTTTGAAATTAATTTAACATATGGCTGTTGGCTATTATCACAAGTGAAAATTATTTATAATACTAGTACACTTGTAGCAAAAGGATTATTTCATGATTATAAAGATTTACTTTGCTTCTTATTTTGAAGTGTTAGTTTTAGTGGTCTAAGTAGAAGATTGACTTGGGTACATTTAAATTTTTATGCCTATGTAAAATCAACTAGGCTCACTTATCATGGTTAATTAGAATAACTGACAAAATAAAGATTGCAGTAAATATCTTGATATGCTTTAAGAAATAGAATTTATTAATAGAAGAGATATAGTAGGAGCAAACATTAAAGCCTAATTAGAAAAAAGTCAATATGACATCTGATTTTTATGAGAATATACCTTTGTATCAGAAAACTGTGTGAATTCACTCACAGTTCTCTTTAAATGATAAGGCAACATTTTTATCTTCATGTTGTTAAACAAAATGTAAGTTCATAGCTAAATATCGAATTCACATCACTGTCCATTATTTTAAATAGCAAAACACTTGTGTGTACAAATTAGAAATGTGACACAAAATGGAATTTTATTATTGCTACGCAGTATATACCAAACTGTGTATGCAAGTAATCTTCAGTTTGAGGGTTTTTTAAAATTTATTTATAAAACCAGAGTTCTATTTTATAAGCATAAAACCTACATTTAAGTTATTGATGGACATATCACATTTTTCATTGAACTAAGGAAATTAGAAGCAACAATTCTTCCAGGTCTAAAGTGAAATTGTGTAGAGCTGCCTAGTGACATAAGCAGGGGAAGCTCCAGTTGGTTTGAATTTTTTTGAAGGATTGTGTAACTAGCATGCAAAAAAAAATTAGGTGATCCATTTCTGGATCATACATCTAGTGATAAAAATGCTTAGAATGTTTTAAGTGTAATTTTGTGATGTAAAGAATTTTAATTGGAGTCACCCATGGACCCTTTTCCCTGCATAAAAATTGCAAAGCTAATTGTCTAAACAGAGCAATTAATTTAAATCAACACCTCTGGCAACAAAATAATCCTTAAGGAAGTAAATGTGCTCCCCTTCAGACACAAGTGCACTTACCTTGACAGAAACTATTAGGATTTTGCAATGAGGTCTAGCTTGACACTCATTCCAGTACTCTAAGACAGGTTCTTGTTAATCTAATACATGTTATTACTATTAAAAATAATAACAATGCTTATTAATGATGATAAAGTGGAAAGGCTTCCTCGGAGCAGTAGGAAACAAGAAGTTATGTCTCTACCAGCTACTGGTTATTTTGGGGATGATAATGATGTAGTAAGCCCTTCATTTTCTAAAGGAGCTGACATTTGCTGATGTACATAAATAGGCCAGCTGTTCCTTTTTTGGGGGTAAAATATAATATACAGTTAAATCTCCTCAAATTGCTATAAAAATCCCCAAAGTAAGGTTGACAATCCTTCAATGGGGATCCTAACTATAAATTCCTAAGTAATTAGAAAGAAAATAATTTTCAGTATAAAGTAATGCATTCAACTATGTAGGAATGCTTTTTTATGATCCCAAATGGCAATAATTTAGGATGTGAGAAATAAAGACATAAAGACAATCATTGTGCTATTTAATAGGGAATGTGATGGGTAATGAAGCAAGATTACAATTAAATTCTAGCATGCTGTGTCCTACAGGAAAAATCAGCTCTAATGTTTCTAACCTTTATCAACTGACAATGTTGCAGTTATGATCTCATAAGTAGTTATCAGTTCTGTCTGTATGGCACTGACTAGGATTAATACCATAAGACACTAATAGAGTGAATAATCTAAACAAACTTAAATGTGTAACATTGCATGGTGACCTTAGAATTGCAGAACAACTCTATGGATTGCAACTTCACATCATCATAAGTACTTACAGACATAGTTTGCCAAATTGCAATGTCTAAAATTAGGAACTTCAAGCCATATTCTGTCATCTCACTGTGCTGCCCGACTTTTTCACAAGTACTGAACACTTCTGACCCTATTAATGATAATGAGACCTAAAAGCCCAGAAAACCTCTGAAAATCTGGCAACCGTCTTTTATATAGCTAACTTCAATTATCCAAATTAAAAGTTACAACTGAGAGTTTTTTCTGATGTTCATCACATGTTGAAGAGGAATGATCAAAAGGACAGGACACTTCTGATTACTTCGTGGTATACGCTTAGCAAAGGAGTAGGCAACTAATGCTGACAAATTAATGCCATAAATTTTTGAACAATAGACTTTTAGGGAGACACCACAGGTGGACATCCAACAAGTGGAAACTGGAGTCTGCAAAAGAATTGCTTTCCCGTCTGTGGACCTGATACATCAACTGAGAGGAACAAGTGTCATATTCTTCTGAGTCTTACGCTGATCTCAAGTGGACTGGTGATGCTGAAGCTCTGGCTTGTGTGGACATTTGTTTTTGAGGAAAGGAATTGTTATCCACCCACGTACGCCACCCTGTTAAGCAAATAAGTTTAGATCATATGTCAGTGAACAGTGTGGTTCTGCTGCAATGACCACCACTCCCAATTGCTCCTTGACAGTTGGGAGACATCTTTTCTTCTACTATTTTTTTGTCAGAATCTTGCAGAGAGTAGCTGTTTGAAAGGAAAGCTATGTATAATCATCCTTGTGAAATGGTAGAGCTGCCTAAATCTTCTTAAAGCTGCATCATCCCAGATTCTTGGAGTGACTGTAATACTGATAGGAAGTGTGGAAATAGAGCAGATATTTAACTTCCCTATTAATTCCCAACACCTTTCGGAATGGCACTTTACTTATATATTAGGTTAATGTAAATATGCCTTTGTGTCTTTGGAGAGCAGAGCATAATGTCTGGATAGTGGGAACTCAACAAAGGAATTTTCTGTGAATTTTTGATACCTGAGTCATGCAGCTGAAGACTTCTCAATTTATTTTTTTTAATTATTAAAACAAAAATACTGCTTTTTATCCAGAAGTAACTTTCTTCAAATATTTTAATGTATTTTTGCATATTGCAACCTGTAAGAACTTTTTATTCCTTAATAATAAAAACAACTATTTTACATTTAAATTCAATAATGATATTTTTATTAAATATGAAATGGAAATTTAATGTAAATATTTGTAATCAATTCTGAATTACATTGTATCATTATGCCTTTGTAAAATTATTGATGGTGTACAGTTTCTCTTCAATGAGCTTTAACCAGCTGTCAACACTTGGTCACTATTTTGATCTTAAGCTTGTGGCTAACCACTGCTTTATACCTTTTAACCCTTCTATCATAAGGTCAAATTCACTCTGGAAGGAAAAAAATGAGGAGGTTATCCAGTCCATGCTCTTACTAGTGATGAATTGCCCTTTACCATGCACTTTATGCTGTTATCCTTGGATTTTATTCCTAGATATGATAGGTGAGGAGATTTCAATCAATTTTAGTCCAAATAAATCCCAAAGGAAAATACACGTGATTGCCTTCTTTTATCATCTCTCTAATCAGGTCTAATAATTTTCCTTTTTTGTCCTTTCAAATCAAGCTGGACCCAATCATACAATGAAGCTCTCAGTAATTTTCTCTGTGTTTATTGTCTGCTCACCCAATACTTGTAGTAGTATAAATATTTATTTTTCCAATGTTAAGTCATCATTCGTGTGAGAATCATGCATATGTTTCATTTTTGAAGGATTTAGAATACAGTACACTTGACTTTTAGCTCTGAGAGCGTATACATGTCTGACGGCTAGGGCACAGGACCTCCACAATTTCGCCAGGTACTTGAAGCATTGAATACTATACATGACTATCTGAAATATTTACAGATCAGTCTTTTTTTCCCCCTGAAACTAGCTTAAATTTTACAGTGCTGAAACAGAAATCACTTTGGGATAGTATGAATCTTGTTTATTTGCCATGTATATACATGTTTCCTCTTTGGTGGTTTCCTGGAAGGTCAAGTGTAGCTGAATGTTTCTTCTGTCAGTTTTCCAAATTGGTCAGTGTTTTGAGGGTCTGCTTGCAAATTTGAAATGGTGAGCTTCAAAAATGTGAAAAGGCCTTTTGTAAATTTTCATCTTTACTTTCCAAAACGATAGATTTCATAGACTAAGGAAGAATTTGTAAGCACTAGAAGAAAAGAATGTTTTAAGAGCAGAATGAGACAGAAGAAAAATATAGGAGGTTTTCACAAAAATCTGTACTCTGCCTACAGTGGCCTTTCAGGTCAAGTCCTTTCCTTCAGATTCGGTCTTTCTGCAAGATTTGCTCTTGGTTTTTTTAGGCCTCAAATAATTCACCCAGTGACCTCTGACTCTCCAAGGAAAGAATTGTCTGCCATTACATCTGAAGACTCCTTGTTCCTTGTTACCCTTTCTCTGCCCACAAATGTTTGCTTCCCTGGAAATGTTCTTTCTCATTCCAGAGATTCTAATGCATTAGCTGTGATAACACCATGAGACAGTAATGTTTAAAAAAACTCCAACCAGTGAACCAAATAATGAAATTATGAACTAGGCATAAATACAGATATAACCTGTGAGCATCACAACTCTCCATAACTTGTCTTCCCAATATTTTTCTGAGTTCAGGAAATATTACTGATGAGAAAAACAAAACCAAAAGAAATTTTTGTTTATGTTCTTTTGTTTAAAGAAATTTTCTTACCCCGAAAAATACATAATATCACAAACTTTAAGGCAGACACAAAATACCCAGCAGCATAAATAAAGGTTGTGCTGTCAATGTTTGAAGACACACCTGCATGACACCACATTACCCTGAAGAAAGCATACACAGATGGTTCCAAACAATCTGGACTTAGAACTTTAAGAAATATTACCCATTTAGCATAGCAGCCTGGCTGAGCAGTGGGATATGTTTTAGCTTAAGTAGATCTGTGCATTAACAGTGGATTCACACAATGCCTAGCATGGCCAAGCTACTTTTGGGTCTCCATTTCTACAGCTACGTGAAACCACTGACACAAACCCGTTCAACAGATCGTAGCTGAATATGCAAACAAGGCATCTTACTGTTCCACACAGGCATACTGCAAATGCACATACTCCAACTTCTTTGGAATTGATAATTCGTAGGGAATTCAGAAGCCTTAAAACCAGAGTTTGTTTTCACTGAACTTCTGTTAGATACAAACAGATGATTAAAATTTACTTAATGGTAACAGTAACCTTAACCTGAAATAATCCAATCATTTAAATGCTTTCTGTTTTATTCTTTTTTATATCTGCACTTTATGTTATAAACTACAATTCATTGTTTTACTCATTATCTGAGGAAGTATGTGGACCATTTCACTCAATTTGTGAATTCTGTTTTATGTGCATTTAAAATTTTTATAAACTGCTTAAAGTTGAAGAAACAGGCTGTTTTATTATAGCACAAGGCTATGGCATGGTCTAACAATTATTGGAAAGCGCTTTTGTTAACAGAGTCTCTCCAACATTATATATAAACAACAGTGACAAATAGCACTTATCTTATTAATACTTCACTACTAATCCATCAGCTTTAAGTAAGTCTTGGATGACCTGAAACTCTGAAGATTTCAGCCTTAGCTTGCATGCTTCAACAATTTTATTATGTTAGCTTTCTTTCTACATACATAATGCACAGATAAACTGATCCACCAGGGCACTGCCTTGTCTTCAATATTCAGTAGATTAAGTGAAGTCCCAATCTGAGTAAAATGGAAAAAGAAGTAGCAATGGTAAATACATTTGCAACATGAAGAAAATAGTATTGTACATCACAATGGAGAATAAAATGCAGTTTTGGTATTTGATAATTTCTTCAAAGTTAAATTGTAACCCTAAACCTTATATGAAAGGCATATATTTTTACCAATAAAAAAGCAATTTAAATTTACTTTCTAAGTAAATTGATGCAAGCAGAAAAGAGGATAGATATGCAGTTTTTCAGGGATCCAACTTAACGTCAATGTCATCAACTGAACAAAATCAGTAATCACTGCATAGTTACTTACAGGCAAGTGTTATCTCAAACTTCACCACGTGTGACTAATCAACAAATCCCTACAAAAGAAAATTACTCAGAGGAGATGAGCACAAGCAATGTGTTCATAAGGCTCAGGAAAAACATGAGGAATAACCACAGCTGCTATAAAGAAAGATAAACTTGTAAAAAAAAAAAAGGAACCAGAGGGTGAATTTTGTTTTATACAAAGGTCTAAGTAGTTTGAATATTTTTTAAAATGGCCTTTCCTTAGTTAATCAAGAACTGTAAATGGCTTCCTAAACTATCCAGATCAGCATGGAGGAAGTATATAATGGCCTCGACCCAACCTGGAATATAAAGTCTGAGAAACTAACATAATAAACTTGGAAGACAGCAGTGGCTTTGAGCTCTTTTTGTATATTCCTTACAAGTGACTGGGGACATCCAGTGTCATGATGGTGAGCATGTAGAGATTTTACACTAAATATATGCTTATCTCTTTCTATTGTTTATTGGGGAAATTTAAATAAACATCTTCAAATATAGGCCCAACTTTAGACAAACAAGATTGCTGACTGAGATCCTCTCCAGATAAAAAGATCACAAATCTCCCCCCTGCCCCCCACAATACACATCTCTTACAAATTATTTTTATTCACATTCCCAGTATCTGGAAAATTTAAGCATGGATTTCTGTATATGCAATATTACAGCAAAATTTTGAGTCACCTGATTTGAAATGCTACAGGATCGCAAGAAAAAGTAGCAATGCATAATCAAAAATTTTTTTATACTTAGTAGCTTCAGTTTTGCAATGTCATGCTGAATCAATTAGTGTTGCCCACTTGGATTCACATTCATGAAAAAACCTAATTTTGTAGCTCTAAAAGAACACTTCTTAATGTTTGTAACATTAAAGGCAAAAACAGGAGCTGAAAATCTCAAATAATGCAAGAAAATGTATTAGTTTTTTTTATTAGAATCTTGAACTGGAGTGTCAAGTTATTGCCACCAAAACAGTATGCAAGATGGTTGAAAGTTTAAAAAAAATCTGTTTTCAATTTTTTCTTGTTAAAAAAAATCCCCCCCCAAAAAAAAATTAAACATGTAAACACCTCTATGAATATTTATAATGACAAACTATATAAAGGGAAATGATAAAAGAAAATGTTACATTAAAATTTACATATGGCTGCTTCCTATCTATATTTTGAGACAGAAAATGAGAGATGCAACTGCAGAAAGTTGTTATACCTACAGTAGCAGGACTGTGAAATCAACAGTAGCAAGACTGTGAAATCAATTTCTCTCATTTTCATGCATAGGTATTTATACAGAAAATTCTTTACACCTCCTCTATGGTATAATTCTATGGTTTGTATGTGTAGAGGAGTCTGTGAGAACATTTTGTGTACAAGATGTCAAACAATAAAGAAGTACACGTGTAAAGTAATACACTTGCTAGTACAGCTAAGAATTGAGAGTAAACCATAGTTGTTAACCTCTTTTCTTCTCTGGGACAGAAGTTAATTGTGTCCCATATGTTTTTACAATGATAGGTTTCCTATGGAAAATTATTTCATATTTTTCTTAGTATGAATATTATGAAGTATCCTGCAGTTCCATAGGAATAAAGAAAATGGCAAGATCATGAGGTAATACTCTGTCTCAATAGATTGATTTCCTTGACATTTTAAGCCCTCTCATACAGTATATTTTAAACAAAAGAGCTACTCTTTCAAGTGCACTAGTGCCTCAGAGATTATTGTCCTTTCTTTTGGAGCAATCAGAGTCCAATACTTCAGGTGAAGACAAAATATATTTTAGAGAAAAGCAACCTAGAAAGGTAAATGCTTTAGTCTGCTGGCTAGCTATTCTGTATGCTGTGAGACGAAAGAGTTTAGATACAGTCTTTAAAAGGGGAACAAAAAAATCAAACATTTTTCTAGATCACTATTTAAATTAAATTTAAATGCTTTGAAAAGTCACGTCCATGTCACGGTCCAAAGTTCTACCTACTAGTTTCACATCCTATAAAACTGCATTTCTTTTTACTAGTTTTCAGTTTGATTTGTCTCAATACAGCTTATATAAAGACAAATACATAGAGCAGTAGTAGGTAGAATGATGGAAAATATGATACTTATCCACCTCTGTTCATCCCTGATTAAGGTAAATGCTAACCCTTTATTTTAATCCTGCTCTCTTTCCTGAAAAGTGGTCAATTGGGCAAATTTAATCACCTAGAATCCCTCAGAATTACACTGTTCTGGGCTGAAGGAGACTAGTTTTTTTAACCAGGATGGTAGCAGTGGCATCCCTGCTTATACAGGATTTGGCGTTACTGAGACATTTATGCGCACGTGCAGAGACTAATAAAAAGAGAAACAGAGAGCACTTGATGCCACATTTCTACAGGATTTCTGCCTCTGGTCTCATAGCTGGGGGAGCCTGCTATAACAGAAGTTGCAAGCAACATTTCAACTGTGGGCAGTGCACCTCCTGCTGACTCTAGCCTTTTGGAATATGACCTTTGTCATGTTCATCATACTTGTGGCAATCATTTTGTCTAGTAATAATTCCTTCTCTCTTTTCATGTCTAGATTTGAGGTACTGCATTTCAGATCTGAAAAGGAATAAATTGCACTGTGTGTCTCACAAGTTAAAGTCAATTTAAAGTTAAAGGTTTCACACATTTTTCACACATAGTATGCAAAAAAGTTCAAATTATTTTAGTCTGAATTTTGGGATGTAAAAGTTGGAATTATAGTCTAAGTTAGGGACTGCCCTTCCTTCTATTGCAAATGAAAATAGTGACCATCTTGAGAGAGTGATTCACTCTATCCGTCATCTCAGGTGAAATTGTCCTTTAGGGGTGGTGTCTGTCAACCATCAGTAATGACAACAAGAGCTCAAGTTCTGAATTTAGATTGCATGTTTTAATACTGTGTTCTTGAAATATTGTGAGCTGAATCTTAGGTTGCACATTAAATATGAATTCAATAAAGGTTTATGGTTATAATTATTTTGGGATGTTTAACAGTCCATCTTGTTTCTTTATGAGTGGAGAGTTTTGGTGTGTCTTGATTCTTAAAATTCCCCTACATCTTTTATTCTATCTTTAATGGTATCAGCAGTGCCCATCTAAAGAAAAAGTACAATACATGAAAGAAGTTGAGAACAATCTTTTCTCTGATATACTCTGATTTCTGTTAATCAACAGTTCAGAAATGTACTGATTTGGGTTTGTTCTGGATCTTTATTTACTTGAAAGAAAAGTATCTTTTAGTAATTTAACTATCATGGTTGTTATTATTAGTAATATTTAATGGTGGTCATAATTTTTATGATGTTATTTTCTTGTGACTTCCTCAGTGTCTTAGTGCAATGTTTATGTAGAGTAGTTATGTATCATACGAAGTAAAACTTTTTCAGTTGAATTGAAACTGACTGACAGCTTTAGCAGGTGTCTCCTCCCTTTCCGTTTGGGCATCTTGTATTTGAGAGGTATTAGACTGAAAAGAGATCAGCGGTTCTGTGCTTACATGTGTTAAGGGCAGACAGACATATCTTTGAGAAATAAATGGACAAGAAAACTATCTGTTATTTGTGGCACTATTTGAGATCTTGTCTGAGTACTACTTCTGGCAGTGTTAGGTTAACAGTTGGACTTGATGATCTTAGAGGTCTCTTCAAATCTTAATGATTCTATCATTAGTTTATTTCAATACAAATCACATGTATTTCATGCAAATCAGATATACTATGTCTGTTTTGGAACTAGAGAACTGTTACCAAATATTTCCAGATTACTTCAACCAGCTGTAATCATTGTGTTTCAAAAGACCTGAAAAAAACCACAGCTATAGTAAGGGATATTCCTAGCAGCAGTATTAGAAATTTTCCACAAAAATTTTATTTGTTTAAAGGCCCAGAATAAAAATAGTTTAGAAATACTACACATGAGTTTCTGATCAGCCCTATCCTGAGTATGACTTCAGTTGCCATATGCTAGAGCAACATTTGCAGTCATTAATCCTACTACATTACAAATAATTAGAAGTTTCTCAAATATCTTAACTACTTCACACCCACCTGTAAATGTGCTGACCTATGAAATAAGGCATTCTGTTTTGCAAGCATTGTAACTTAGTCCTTGATTCTGGAAGGGCATGCAAGGGAATATTGTCACAAGGTGTTTCAAGTCTTCATTCCAAAGTTCACACATATTTCCACTTGCCTGCTGTTTCAACTTTTTCTAATTGGACATGAAATTTTAAATGTGAAGATGTCCTGAGTATATTTCTTCTCAGTGGCTGTCACTGTGCTATGTTTCGGATTCAGAATGAGAAGAACACATTGATGTTTTGGTTTTTGCCAAGTGGTGCTTATCTTAAGTCAAGGATATTTTTCTTGTCTCATACTCTGCCAGTGAGGAGGAATGCAAAACAAATTGTGAGGGAGCACAACTGGGACAGGTGACTCAAACTGACCACAGGGATATTCCACACCACAGAACGTCATGCCCCATGTATGAACTGGGGGGAGTTACCTGGAAGGGGAACTGATCAGGGCTTGGGAATTGGTTAGCAGGTGGTGAGCAATTGCATTGTGCATCACTTGGTTTTTTTCCCCTTTTTCTTACCATCATTATTATTATTATTTACCAGTTTACTTTTATTATTGTATTTTGCTTTATCTTCAATTATTAAACTGTTCTTATCTGAATATACAAGTTTTACATTGATTCTCCTCCCCATTCCACAGGGGTGGGGTGAGAAGAGAGGAGGGGGTTGAGCAAGTGGCTATGTGGTGTTTCATCTCAGCTGGACTTAAAACCATGACCAAACCATCACAATTGCTGAAATCACAAAAGAATTTCTTTTTCACTGTATAGCTTTCAACATTCCACTCTGTGCATGGTAGTAAAACTACAGCTTTGGAAAACTACAGCTTTTTAAAACAAAGATTTTAGTTTTGCGCTTCATGCGAGCTTTTATCAAAATTTGTTTGAAAAAAATCCCAAACCAGAAGAATAAAATTAAACGGTGAGCAACTGCATCTGCTTTCTAAATTTTGTTAAACCAACATCTGACACATAAAGGTGATAATTCTCTGTTTACCGTAGTGAAAGTAAAGATTTTTTCTAAAACTAATAAAATTTTGCTGAGTCTGCATCAAAATCTTATCCTCTCAGATCTATGCAACCTGGAATCTCTTGTGCAGTATTAATGTTGTGATAGTTAGCAGAAGGAAGTAAGTTTATATTCTTTTTTTTTTTAATATCTTAAAAGCTTAATCATAATAATAAAAAAACCCTAGAATTATAGAAGTCTGTAATAATATCAGAAAAGAAAAGTACTTTATCAGAGATGAGAGCTGGGCAAACATCCAAGGACTAGAAACTTTTCTGAAACTAATATAATAATCTTTTCAGTATGTTAGCAATGAATCAGAAAGAATCTGGATACAATGAAAATGTTATACGTATCATCAGTTTAAAATCTTTTACTTGTCTTCTTTATTTCTTGGGGCATGAGCATGTTGGAGAATATATGTTGCTGGGTATTTACAATCAACAATATTCCAGGGATATAAAATATGTGTCTGCAGACTAAGATGTATTTTCATCCCACGGTTTATATTGATAAGGAAGTTTTCTTTCTAAAACTATTTAAAAGTCTCTTCAGAATGGATTTACTTAGTCAATAATAATAACTTGTTTCCTAAACCACAGATGTTATTGAGAAATAACCTTTTAAATTCCTTAATAATCTTTTTCAAATTGACATATTGTGAGCATTTGCTACGTATTATCAAAGTACCCTGTGGTTATTTCTACCTAACACAGACTAATGAGGATCATGAAACAAAGCACTTTCCCAAAGATAAGACAATGTTCTATCTAGTGATGCTTCATCTGGCAGGATCAAGGACTTCTAAGAGAGCCTGAACTTCTAAGAAGAAGGATGGTATTTCCAGTTGCCACTGAGATCTGTGAAAGCTCTGGTATGAAGTGGCAACCAGGGATTCTCTGTGACTTCCAGGGGAGCACTGGAAACCCAAACACAAAAAAAAACTTTGGATCTTGTGTTCTTATTCTCTTTGAATATTTGTTTGATTGCTATAGGCTTGCAAGTTCTTCTAGTCCTGTTTCAATGAAGGTAATGTGACTTTTTCCTGTAGAAATGCATTTTCAATTTGACTTCTTTGACAGTGAGGAAGTTTTCTTCCACTTCTCTCATAACATGAATTAAAAAAAAAAAAACTGGTGGACAGTAATACTTTATCTGAGAGAAGACATGACTAAACTTTTCTGAAAAGAGATGAGAAAGCACTGTTCTCCCACCAATTCAAATAACTGACTGAATTCCTTGAAGATCAGTTAAATACAAGTAATAAACTTCTGTTTATTTATTGGTAGGTTATACAACAGAAAATTACAATTGGGGCATAATCTGGTGTAAATCAGAACTATACATAGTTCATTCTCTTCATTTCATAGGCAGTCATGGCAGTATTTGTTAAAGAAAAACTGATTTACAGGGATATAAATAAATTATAGTTGTTATTATTATGTAATTACATTATGGGGATAATAAAGAGAAACCTAATTTTTCTGGATCTTCACAGAGGTACTCATTGCATGGGGAATTGAGTCCCCAGAACAGCATGGTTTGTCACTCTTAGGTCATGGTGGGGGTTCTGTATTTGAAGAGAAACATGTTATTAGGGTCGTTGCAGTAACATCTGCAGCTGGATTAGGGAAGACTCCTCAAAAACTGTTTTGCATGGTTCTTTCAACCCAGCTGGCCCTTGCACAAGCATAATTCCTTGCTCTTAATGTGTCTTCAGAATTTGCAAAAGATCTCTTAAATAAACTGCATACAAAAGACTGATCCACCTGACCAAGTATGCAGGAATAGGTTTTATTAAAGGTTTATAGCCTACATACAATTTAATTATTTCTATAGGAGAAATCACCTCTAGGAGTCTTTGGGACACACCACCCAGGGTGTTAACATTTCAAAGTATACAAATTGAACTAGACACAGCTGGAATTGCCTCAGGCTATTTTTAGACCTCTCCAAAATTTTTTCCAGGAGTACTCCTCTAGTAATCAGTCGATCACTTAATTCTAATGGTTCAGTTAACGATCTAGTTTCAAGTCAATCTGTTGTCTCAATCCAATCCATCATCTCATCTCTACAGACGACTACCAAGAGATTTCCTGGAACACCCAAGAGTTAATGACTCCAGAGTGATCGCTGTGGAGACAGGCACAGTCCCAGTATGTAACAGGACAGGCCCAACTTTACCACAGCACATGATTACATACTTGTAATCAAGTCTTACAACTCTTACCCCCAACAGACCTCCTCTTAACACATAATGCTCTTTTTTACTGCACTCTTAGATGTGTTCTGAATAATGTGCTGCCTTTTACTGACTGTGCTTCTGGGATTCGGTCCTGGTGCCTGCCAGTACTGCTGTTCCTGCCCTTCAAATACATTCCTCTTCCCACCCTCCTTCAAGCTCATCAGCACCTGTGGAGGTATAGCTGCAAAACCTGAAGCGTAGCAGGAATTATTTGCAAGGCTCAGCTGGTGGATTAGTACTCTGCAATTCCCATCTCTTTCTAAGACAGAAGTTTCTAGCATAGCACTGATGAGGGAGGAAGGCAGAGAGGAAGAACAAGAAGAAACTTACACCTAAGGTTAGTGCTAGGAATAATACAAAAGCTGCTTTTGTATTGTACTGCTTTTCAGCGAAGCAGAAGATGGCAAGGACAGGAACAAATGACAGACAAGAACAAGGAGATATTTCCATAAGACCTAGTAGATTTCAGTAGAATTTTTTTGTTAGTCCTGAAAGAAATATTTGACTCAGAATTAATTTGTGAAGTGCTATTTAGATGAAAATTACTTCTAATCAAACTTTGGGAAAAGTCAATACATTTCTAAAAGACCACATAAGAGATAAGGGTCTTTGAATATATTATTTTTTAATTGTTTTACACTTCAGAATATATTGCGAGGTTGAAACATTGATTAATTATGGATGTGGGTAAAATTTCATTATCCACAGCTGGGACTCTTATGCCCTAATAATAATATTTTTCAAAACTGACATTATCTAAACCCCTATAATTTAACTCTGTGAAATGCTATGTAATATGTGTTGCTTAAGGAAGGACTGGGCACATCACACACTCTGTAAGGTGATTGTATATATGTTTTATCTTCAAGCAAATTTGATAAATCTCTCTGACTGTGCATATGCACACACATTTTCTGATGCAAAGGTAATACAGACTGTTATTTCAGGAACAAAAGATAAGAAAGGTGTACAGTCCTCTTTATATTTTTTTTTTTAAATTACTGCATTAGAAACAAAATAATTGTTTGCCACGTAACAGGAGGAGTCCAAAATATATCTGCGTCAGATCTGCTTGACTGCAAGTTGCAGTTAACCCAGCAAGCTGCAAGTGCAACTCAGTCTCAAAAAGTTTTTTCTCTCCCTACAAATATTTTAGAGAAAGGCCAATTAATTCAGACTCACTGAGCTCAATCTAATATTCAGTCCTGGAGATGTATGAAGTCTGACTGTGGTTGCTTGCATTTGGCCCACCATATAGACCCACTTAGATCAAGAAGATACAAGTGAGAGTGCTCCAGTCATGATTTAACTGTAATGCAAATTTGTCTCTCTGTCCTGGTGGTGTCAGAGTACATGAGTATGATTCCAAGGAAACTAACAAGAATTACCTCTGATGCTCATGTCTGGGGCATATGTGTAGATTTAGGACTGTGATACCACCTTGTAACTAAGTGTGGGATCCACACACAGCCCAACCAGGAAGGGAGTCACTTCATTGACGAAATAGAATACTTGTCCTTACTCTCAATGATGTAGGCCAATATACATACCTTCAACTATTTTAGAATTTATTTTCCAGTTTCAGGTGTCTGCACTCTTGAGACAAAAACAGGATTTCTGGAAGGTATGAAAAGATTTTTCTAGTAGTAAAACTGCTTTCCTTTTTCATCTCTCCAAATTTCAGTCTAAAATATTTTCTCTCAGAATTTTTTAATATTTTATTCTGATATAAATCCCTTCCAAAAGATTAAATAAATTCTCTCTTTTCTTTGTGTTACAATAGGAAGTGATTGGGGATTTCTTTCCACAGTGCAAAGTCTGTCTGTCTAGACAGAACTTCTTTGATTCATGGGATCTTGTGTAAACAGTTTGATTCAGTGCTTAAATAGTGCCAACACTATGCAAAATAAAGAGTAGGAAATTGGTCTGCAGACTTGCTTCGTTCCTCATTGGTACAGAGACTGCAGAGGAGATCATTAAGCACTCTCTATTCCATCTTATAGTTCTCAGTTTTGGGATGCACACAGACAAGGTTTTAAGAAGGTACATTGAGACATCAACTTTATGCATTTGTTTATACTGGCTTGTGTTTTGATAAGGCAACTGTCTTGCTCAAAACAATTAGATGGTGAAATTAAGTGCTCATGTTCTTAGCTTCACAATATTTAGCTGTGGTTTGTTGTTCTCATTTTCTAATATATACTTTCACTATGTATTTTTATGAGAAGGATGGAGTTTGTTGGACTTTTGCCTTTCCTAGTTTGTTGCATAAAAAGATGAATCATATCTGCCTGAAGTGAGTGCTTCTTTGAGATAAAGGTCACAATTTGCTCTGTAGAAAAGGAACTCTTTTTTTTCCCTGAAATTCAGTTTCTTAAACTTGGTGACCATGAAAGAGTGATTTATACTTCTATGGTAGAGTGGTTTAATGCTGCACTTGGATTTGAACAAAAAAAAAAGAAGCACGTTTGCAGTATGCAGCAGAACTAATTTAAAAAAAATATATAAAAAAGCTGAAAACCTTGAAGTTGCGGTAGAAACAGTTAGTTCTGAAAAAGCCTACGGTTTTAGCAAAAGAAATTCATCTGCAGCTCAGTGAAATACAATGCAGTGCAGCCTGCTTTAAGTGACATCATTCTAAGCTGTCTGTCAGACTAAATAAAGAGAAAACATTTTGTTAAATAAGACTGGTTTCTAAATTACTAATCTTCATGCTGCAGCCATTCACGTGTAATTTCAGTGGCATCGGAAATGGGCTTTTTTTTTTACAAAACAGAAAATAGAAACAAGAACTTTCTAATTAAAAAAGGGGATCTTGTATACATAAAGAATAATTTGAAGCGTTTCACAGTGCTTCTTCCTTCAGACAGTTTCAGTTTGGTCTGTCTAGAAGTGCCTCAGAATCCAGACATGGGAGAGTGTAACTCTAATAACCATTATGAATTAGAGATTTTAAAAGTAAGTATGTTGCAATGAAGTACTGAACTTCTGTGGTAAAATTTATCTCATATTGGACTTTTCAGGATAAAAACAACTAAATGAAGCCCATGTGAAGCTTGAGCTCAGTCTAAGAAGATGCAGATAATCTCCTGGGAGGGGAAAAAATTCTGACCAGGATTATATATCAAGGAAATTTTCTTGTATTGTGTACAGAGTATACACCATGAAGACAACCTAGTAAAGTATCAGGAACCTAAGTATAAAATTAAGGATCAAAATGGTCTAATTTGTTGGCCAGCAGTTAACACAATAAAACCTACCATGCATAAGTAAAAAACTTGAAATATCCAGTTTTGTCAAGGCATTACTACTTTGGATGTGACATATTTTTCTGTTCAATTTGGGACATATTTGAATAGGACTCACTTAAAAATCTGACTCAAACAGTATGTTAGTGATATACACAGAAAGATGAATACAGAACTGGGAAGATGGCAGAGAAAATTTAAATTCAAAAATAAATATATACAAAATAAAAAAAGGATTATGCTAGACCAGAGGAGGCAGAGTGTAAAACAACTATAGGGAGACTAAAAATAGGAATAAAGATATATGGCATTTGTTCCAATTAAAGAAAAAAAAAATAGTAGATTAAAATCCTCAGTATACAGATTAACTTTTACATATTAAAACATATTTTTATTAATTATGCAATTATGAAGGGTTTTTTGCACATGAGAAGCAAACGATAGATGATAATTTGCCATATAAATGAATAACATAGAGATTTCCTGTATTTTAAGAATTGAATCTTAGTTTATTTACCTTTAATACATGATTCACAGGTGGAATTTCCTTTTTAGAAAAGTTTGCAATAGGAAACATCTGTGAGACCTGATCAAGGAGCAAAGATGCTGTAACCTAACTTGCACCAACTAGTGACTTGTTCATATAGGTATGTACTTTTCATAGAGAACTACTCAAACGAAGCAAGATTAACCAAAATTGGCATTTATGGTTTATAGCTACAGTTGAGTCCAACAATGAAGATCCCCCTCCTTTCTTTTCCATCCACTCCCACCCCAACTTGTTGCAAAGTCAATCAAGGCTCATTGACCTGGAAAAAAAATTGGGAAATATGTCATTATCGTGTATTATGAGATTTCTATTATTTTCTACTTTTATCAGGAAAGAAATATGAACACTGATTTTGCTGTTCAATTTCCACTCATGTCCTGAATTAGGGTGTGCAGAGTCATGGAAATTCATCATCTGAACATGTTGAACCTCAAAAGGCTGTTCAGTTCACTGGAATTTCTGGGTGAAAGTTTAAGTCAGTTCTTATTTTTTCAGTACTGTCTCATCCATTCACAGGTCTGATACAATAATTTGGCTCTTCCTAAGGTGGCTGGAAAAGGCTAGAAAAGATTTAACATCTTCATTCTGACCTCATATAAACCAAAACTAAGAAATGTAGAACAAATTTTTCCTCTTTTTTTTAAAACAAATGGATGCTTCTTAGCATAATACAGAAAGTTAAAATTAATTATACAGAATTAAACTAGAGGTTTATTTAACCCAGTGTTATCTCCCTGTCCGGCTGGATGCTTATTAAAGGTCAATACAATATTTCCACCAGTGTATTATCAGATTTTGGCAGTTAGTTCTTAAGACCTTCTGTAGTGAAGACTTTACTTTTGCATCACAGTGTTTAATAGACCTTGCTGAGTATTTCTCTTATGAATTTGTCTAATGGACTTTTGATCCCATTTGGACTTTTGGCATCCAAAATATCCTGTGGCAGTGAGTTCCAGAATTTAATTATACATTCTGTGAAAACCTGCTTCCCTTGATTTGTTTTAAACCAGTTGCCTTATAATCTCTTTTGCTGTCCCTACTTTCTGTGCTATGAGAAACAGCAAAGAATAGTTTCTCATTCATCTGTTCCATGCCATTTATTATTTTATACACTTTTATCATACCATACCACCTGTTCTCAGAAGCTGATGATTCTTGTTCTATTTAATTTGTCTTTCTGCAGAAACCATTTTATACCTCTGAGCATTCTTCTTCATATCAATTATATCCTTCTTGACAGCAAGTGACCAGAACTATATTCGAGACATAGGAATGCCACAGAGGTATTAGTGACACAGCAGTATTATCTGTTCTTTTCTCTATTCCTAACAACTCATAATGTTCAATTTGCCTTTTTGACCTCAGGTGAATACTAAGCTGATTTTTCCTAAGTTCAGATGCAGATTTCTCACCTAACTGACTAAAAGCAAAATTTAAGCCCATCAAAATGCATGTACAGTTAGAATTGTAATTGTCTGTGCATTAAAATTTTCAATGCTAATTTTTCCCTAGAATGTTTTTTACTGAGATTCTTTTTCTGCGCTTTCAATTTGTTTACTTATGACTATTCTCAAGTATCATCAACCATCAAACATCTTTATCATGCCACTACTCACCCTTCTGTTCTATGTTTGTCATGCAGTTCATTTGAATTGCACAAATACATGACACAATCCCATGTTACCTTGAAAACCAACCATTCATCTCCACTAGTCTTTTCATATTAGGTAACTAGTTATTGATACAAAAGATCTTATTTCCAATGACAGTGTAAAAAACCAAAACCCTAACAAGTCTGTGAAATATTCCTTCCTTCTGCAAAATTAGTCTTTATGCTTCACCATTATATTTCAGTTACCTTGTCTATTATTTCCATAATGTTGAGAAATTTGATTAGTGAAGAGTCAAACCTAAGTACTTATTATTGTAGAAAGGCTGACCTTGTTTTCATCTGTAGAATTTCTGTCTTTGGGAGAACCAAAGGGTTTGAGAGGGAAACAGGCAAAAATACTCCTTCCACATCTGGTGAAAACTAGATGACATTCAGTACAGATTATCATCTCATGGCAGCCATTCCAATGAAGCTTAAACTCTCTGCTACACAGTGAACCTATTAAATTGTGCCCTTAGAAAAAATAATTAAATGCAAGAAAAGATACTCCTCCTGTTAGAAAATACTATGTTTAGATTATGACTGCGTTAAAAGGACATTTTCTGGAATCTTTCTGGTATTTACAGTTTCTGGAATCATCACAGTCAAAGAGAATCAAGCGAGTTAAAGTGAATATTCACTCAGGAGTAACTTCAGATCCAGTCACTCAGGAGTGACTATTTGTCTGTTGGGGATTTGACCTTCTAAAAGCCTAGTTAAAAGAGAGAGGACATCTGTAGCTAAAATGGAAAGGAGTCATAGTTCACCTTTCTTATAGAGATAGTAACTGGAGTTTTCTTCTTTCATTATAAGCACAAGAAGGTGGGTTGTAGTTGATGTCCCATGCAGGAAAGGCAGGAGTCTTTGTAGAGACTTCTTAGTTTTTTCATTTTATTTCTGACACATAAGGAATTTTTCCTTCAGCCTCTTTCTAATACTGAACCAGTAGTATTCATATAAGTACAAAATAGCCAGAAATATAGGACCATGTATTGTGGCAGCATCCTGAAACATTAGTAGGTGGAGGCAAGGAAGACAAAGAGGAGGAAAAAAAAAAAAAAGAACAAAAAAAACTTTAAAAAAAAAATCTAAGAGGTTCTTTCCATCACCTATTTAATTAAATGTTTTTAGATTGACAAATGAAGAAAAATA
Organism: Aleadryas rufinucha; assembly: GCA_013397815.1. Classification (NCBI taxonomy): domain Eukaryota; kingdom Metazoa; phylum Chordata; class Aves; order Passeriformes; genus Aleadryas; species Aleadryas rufinucha. The sequence goes on from VZTH01004000.1 coordinate 41,983, forward strand.
TGTCAGGAAAAAAAGCATGGGAAGCAGAAAAATACCCCCAAAAACTAACTGTCCAACAGAGGAGATTAAGAATTCACATAATAATCAATTAGATTTTATCCTATAGACAAAAAACCCTGTCAATATCAAGAAAAAGATAATAAATTATATATTTGTACATAGGTATATAAAAATATGAAGTGATTTTCATCTTGGAAAAACTATTACCAATGATTTTTCTGTTATAATAGAAGTCAATTTTCACATTTTCACCTTTTTTTTTTTTTTTAATTCCTTGGAAATGGTATTTCTATAAGCTTGACCCTGAGAAGTGCTTCAGATTTTTTCCTCAAAAAGCAATACAAAGCTTTGTACTTTTCAAAAGTGAATTTTTTCTGCGTGACAGCTGGAACAATAATTTCCTGCCACTGAAAATGCTATTTACTTAAATCAACATGAATTTATAGTACTTCACTTTTTCCATCTAAACAATGCATAAATATTAATTTCCACATTCTTTTTAGCATCTTCAAGAGTTTTGAGTTTTGCTAGTCAATGGTCTAGTGCATAGATACTGTGCTTTTTTTTGTTTTGGTTGAAAAACTGCTGTTTAGAAAAAATTTAGTAAGGCAAAATTTGCTCAGGCTCAATTACAACCTCTGAATTTTGAGATTTGCAACAGAAAAGCTCCCAACCTTTTAACTATAGTAGACGTGTAACACAGTACCCTAATAATTGAAGAGTATCAATGATTTCAACATAAAACCACAAAAGGAAGCAAGCTGAGACTTCAGCTTTTACATCTCCCTAGGTTATATTTGAGATCTAAAATTATTTTTGTTTTTTCTCTAGCAGGTAAATAACCAGTTTATCTTAATTAGACTAGATTATCGGAAACGGAAATGAAAATGCTATTGCTCACAGCAATGGGGCAGAATATTTTCTTTTATCAAGAGCATTATCTTGTAAATGTCTTAAGCTGTCTGGTTACCATGATAAATAGGTTGGGGTACATGCACACTTTAATTACTAACAGTGAAATCTGCTGAAATTGAAGTATTGAACTTGGTAAGAGCTATTAATTTTGAAATGGCCCATTTAATAGTGACCTGTGGTATCAAAGTATGGATTTAAATTGGTAATTAATAAAAGTCCATTTCTGAAAATGCTAACACAAGAGCTCAATAAAAATGCTAACTAGGACTCAAATAGCACAGACAGTTTATTGACATTTTAATACATATTACTTATGCTAAATACTTTTGTACACTCAGAACTAAGGATGAGAGGATAACAATGGACATATTTCCCAGCTAGCTGTTAGGAGATCAGTGGCACACTTAGTGGACTAGCTCACTTTTGTAGGTTTTAATCCTACTTATAATGGAGGAACACGGCATGAATTCTTTTTGAAGCTGCATTTACAAAATGAACTGTTTTATCTCAGACTGCAGAGAACAAGAATTCTGCTTTAAAAAAAAAAGAAGAAGAAAATTAACTAGGTCTCATCAGACTATGCTTTTAATGTCCAGGAGATGAGTAAAGTGAGCTCTCTGTGATTTATAGTGAAAGTGTAATTGCTGATAAAAAAACAAAAGCTGACCTATTATCTGTCTGGTTTCTTCCACCTATATATCTGGAAACTGATATTTTGGAGGCTCAAAACACCTCATAAAATCCTGATTGCCTGTGTCAGAAAGTGCAGAATTTTTTCCTCTGTTCTTTAGGACAGAACACGTATTTCTTGAGAAAAATACCAAGTTCTATTCTAAAACACATTCCCTTCTTCTCAGGCAATCCAAGGATTAATTATCCCAGTTCAGCAAAATATTTCAGTGCATATTTAAGTCTATAGGATTAGTGTGTCTTGCTGAATGATGCCCTAAATTTATGGCTATTTTTAATGGTAGATAAAGTGCTTTAAAGGAATGATAGCATGAATCTTTAAACTGTAACATAGCTGTTGAGGTATATCATAGGTCTATAGAAGACTGCAAAATAATGTTTTTTCCCCACATACAAACGTAACTTTTTCCTGTGGTAAACATCAGGCTTTGGCTGATGCTTATACATGTATTTATCTCTCTATCTCCCTTCTGCATACATATATTTTCACATATATGTATATAAACATATATACATATGTAAAAAACTTGGTTTCAAAACTGCAATTTTTAATAGAAATTTTCTTTTTGAGGAAAAAGCTGCATTACAGCTTTCTGTTTCTTTGAGTTGTTCCAGGACCCCCTGTAATGCAAGCAATTAATAACCACCAGCATCAATGCTCTCTTACTGTCTGCAGTAATATCACTTAAAAATTTTATTAAGAGAGACCTTCATTGTAATTTTCAATGTTTACATTCTTTTGGTGTCAGTTGTTTGCTCTTTCACTACTTCACTTTCATTCTGCCATTTGTGAGTGAAAAGTGATGAGCACACTCTAGGCAAACATGTTCCTGCCTTTATTTACTGAGCTTCCCAACAGGAATTAGTTCCCACAGGCATGAAATCACTGTAATAGTCTAGATGTTGCAATGAAACAAAACCAATTACACTGGTGATATTTAGGGCTTATTTAAAATAACATAATTCTTTTGTAAAACTACTTATTATAGAGTTTAAAAAATTGAAAATATTATACTTATTTGTGATTGGTTTTAACTGACAAGTGACAAATTCTGCTCTCTTCAGCTGTCTAACCTATCTGTTGGGGTATTTAAAAGCTCACAGGTGGCCTGTACCTGTGGACTTCTTTTTGGGGAAAATCTTGACAGAGTAGGTAAGAAAAATCAGAGAATAAAAACAAATTCTTGTGTAGTCATGTCAGAATACAGTTAAGAAGAATATGATTCGTAAAGTGCTACCAGGATTTGATCCAGGCATAACCTTGAGTTTTAATCATCTAAAGCCCCCAATTAAAAATGGTAACACAAATCTGAATACTGAAAAAAACTTCAGAACATGCTAGTGCCCATTCTGGAAATACACATAGGAAACTGCAGCTCAAATCAGTGCTTCACACTGTACCAAAATTCCTTCTGATTGCCACTCTGTCCTTAGTGTGATCATCTAAATATCCAGCTTTCCTTTTTAACTGAATTACCCAAGAAGAGTTGGCAGCTTTAGTGTTTCCAAATCTCTCTCTTCAGAATTGCTGTACGATTTTGTTTCATAAAAGGAGTATATTTCTCAAAACCATCCAAGTTTTTTCCCTCACCTTTTAAAAAATGAGATAGGTGCTCGCTTGTCTACTATGGTGCAAAGTCAAAATCTGTGTTCTGTATTGCCTCAAAATTTATATTATCAAACATAGTATTGTTATGTGGTAGGTTAACCTTGGCTAGCTGCCAGATGCTTTCCAAAAGACTTCCTCACTTTCCCTCCCCAACAGGATGGGAGAAAATAAGATGAAAACCTTATGTGTTGATATAAATACAGGGAGGTCACTCACCAATTACTGTCACAGGCAAACCAAACCTGACTTGAGTGAGACAAATTTAATTTGCTGCCAATTAAAATAGATTTGGATAGTGAGAAACAAAGAGAGTTAAAACAAAACCTTCCCTGCACTACCCTCTTTTTTTAGGTTCACCCTTACTTCTTCATTACTGACTCCTTTACCTACTGTGGAAAACCTACTCTAGTATGTGCTTGCCAGAGGTGACTATACCTTTTGGAAAAATCCACCTGCTCTGTCTGATGTGGCGTCATTTACAGTCTGCATTGTAGATTTTTATTATGGTGTAGATCTCATCACAGGCTGCAGGGCAATCTCTGCTCAGCACCTGGAGCACCTCCTCCCCCTCCTTCACTGGTTTGAGCCAATTAGCCCTGATGAAGAGTATCATGTTTCATTCAGATAGCATTGGACCATGGAGTGGTACCTACAATTAAGCATATCTATAAGCTCTTGCAGGAGCAGTTTAAATTTCTTACCACTCCAATGAACAAACCCTGTGTGAACCAACTAATAGTATTCAGACAAAGCTGATATGCCCCTTAAATAATATAATATTTTAGTGTAAGAGAAAAATATAATAAAATGTTAAACCTTCCCTGAGTTAATCTCATGATTGTTTGGTGTTTCCTTTTTTGAGAGAAATTGTTTAATCCATGCAGAAAGAGCCTGTAAGTAAGTCAACTTCCTTTTGGCATAACAATGTTACATCTTAGCTAGCTACTTTTGTCTTTAAATATTAGCAGGGCAAACTTTAAGGAATTACTTGACTTTCTAAAAATTAATGGACCATCACACCTTCAGTTGTTTAGACTCTTGGAGTAGAATCCACTATTCTACATTTGTTTCATACTTTTGTATAACATGTCATGCATGGCAAAAAAATGCACAGTGGAATATGAATCATTATAAACTTCATCTGAAGAATTAAAATACAAACTTCTTTGAATTGATAGAACTAAATTCCAGATTTTTGAAATACATATCTCCACCTAACACATTTTTTGAAGAAAGTTCTCTTTTGCTCTTATTCTACTTTTTGATATAGAGTGTCACTTATTTCAAGTGAATGACAAAAGAAGTTCCACTTGGAGTCTGGTATCTTTGGTTTAATTACTCTGCTGAGACTGATGTGACATATGTTTATATAAACAGACTAACTGTTTGGTCGCTCAGGCTATGCCTGTATTGCTAAGTATAATAGTTTAGTCTTGATGTTAATCAGCACGCCACAATATTTACACCAGTTTAAGTTTTTTCGTCCACAGAACAAGCCTACCTATTGGAAATGATCCAAGTCCAATATTATATTCTTATTCATGCCCAGAAAGCATGTTGTGTCATTTGGTGTGGGCAAAAACCATATATATTATGGTTTATTAGGATATATTATGTGCATATATGATAAATTCTGTAATGCCAAAAGAAAGCCATGAGCCTGAGAAACTGTCACTTCATTCAAATTGTATAGCATTCATTACAATTATTAAATATATCCAGAAGACATGGATCAGATTTTTAATCAAGGCAATGTAGACAATAAATAAAAAGATAAATATATACAATGTTACAAAGTAGACATAGCTGGTAACAGAGGTTTATGTTCTAAAATGCCAGGGTAATTTAATTTGATAATTACAAACAAATCTGCAATTAGTGTTCCATATTTTTACTTTTTTTGTGTCAAGAAGCACAGAGTTTGCTGGAACAAGCACATACGATGCCTCACAGTTTATTAATGTAGTACTAAGTTCCAGGGACTTTGCACGTGATTGGCACATTATTACCTGGCTTCAAGTAGGCTGATTTTATAGAGGTTTCTATCAGGTTAATCAGGATAATAAGTCTTTTTAAAAGCCATTTCTGCTTTTATAAGCATTTGCAGCTCCCAGTTTGTCCCACTCAACAAAAATGAAAACACATCAGTGTGTTTTATTGGTCACTAACCGTCATGTATATTTAAATAAGGCTGTTCTGGGGACTAGTAGTATACAAATCTTGTGGCATGGTGAAACCTTCACACTCCTTTATTTACTGCAGTTGTCCAGGAAGGGATCTATAAGCTTAGTGTAAGGTTGCTCTTAGCTTCACAGTCCCATACTGCTCCTTTTCTTGTTTCAGCTCTCCTGCAAGTTTAGTCCTCTGATAAACTATGGGGCTAAGTGAAAATCAGCAATATTACGTTGCTGGTGAGCACCAGAGGCAGCGCAGTGGTATTGGAAGTGAGAGGGAGAGGTGGGATGAGACAGGAGGATTCCCCTGCAGTGTGGTCGTCCTGCGAAGCCTAACAATCTTAGTCACTTAAAACATTGTAAATGCAAAACTAGTATCAAGCACACAAGCAATTGAAACTAATTTCCAAAAAATAGCTTTGTGAGAAAAATGAAAATCATACCAGTACAGCTACAACCCACATGTTCAAAATTATTCATCGCCTTTTCCTTTGGAATAGAGAATAAAGAGAATATATCTGATCTTGAGCATAACTATGAGGAAAGAAGTTCTCTCATTCTCTCCCCCCATTTTCTCTTTTGCCCTTCTCTCTTACCTTTCCACCTCCACCTCCTCCCCCCCCCAATATCCATGGCTCAAAAATCAAGTTAATTAGCCATTCCCCAGGGTTTTTTTCATCAAATTGAAATAAATACAGGTGTGGTCATTTTCAAAAAGCTCAAGCAATAAAATCTGAGTCTCAAGAGAAGCCATTTTATATCTAATTGTTCTGTGAGAAAGCTGTCTAAATAATGTTGCTTTCTTCCCAGTATTTTGCACACTAGCCAGAGAAAAACAAAATAAACCAACCAAAAAACCCCTAAAACTTGAATCAATAACCTAAAGCACCTTTCCAACAAAATTTAAAGAATTGCACTTCTATTGACATCACCTATTTCATCTGTTTCCTTCATAATTTGAACACATATATCAGTTGTCTTCTTGTCCATGAGCACTCAAAGATAACTGCCCCAAGGCATATTCATTAAAGGAGGAGCTTTCCAAAATGACAGCAAATCCTTTCTGATTAGTCTCAAGGGACTCCAATTCAGTATCCAAGACATTTTTTTCCTTTCAACTAGTGACTTAGATGAGCACCCCACCTTCATCTAAATGCAACTGTCTCAAAAATTACTGGTGTCATAAATGAGCTAACAAACACCTGAGAAGCTGAAGAAAAAAAAAAAAAAAAAACCAAACCAGAAGGCCATGTTTTCTTATGATTTTTCAAACTTGTACTCTTCCTTTTTTCCTTCTTTTTTTTAATTTATTTTTTAGACTTATTAAAAAAGTATAATAGTTGAATGGAATAAACCCTCCAGTTTTCCATTGTTTTCCTTCCTATGAAATTTTATGCTTATCAGAAATGTAGTTTCTGACTCATTTGTACTTTTTCTCCAGTACCAGGGGTTGATAGGTCTGATGACTTTTGTATCTCCAGGAGTATTTACCAAAACAATGATTTGCATTTTCTGGGGAAGATCTAATACAAGATTACATTTTATTGTTTCATGTAGCATAGGATCACAGTGTCTCAGAAGCAGCACTGGAAGACAGAATCTTTCTCTTGGGTGCTTGGCTGCATTTCAGGGAAGTGTCCTTCCTCAAGTTTAAAAAATAATCTGACAAAAACATTTCTCACAGCACTCAAGATAAACAATGTTCAAACATCCAAAACACTTGTCTAGTCTCATGGCAGATTTGTTTGACTGATATCCAAAGACGAGTGGAGAGAGAAGGAGAATTTAGCTTACTTAAGACAAAGAAAAATCATACTAATCCCTTACTTCAGCCATTGAAAAAAAGTGCATCACTTTGTACCAAATGTCTGTTGGCACTGATAGGATACAGATGAAAAACTGAGGTGATTGCAAACTCTTTGCATGTATTTGACATGGTAGGAGAACCTTGAGCAAATCTGGTGCCATTTCTGGATGTGTTTGTTTTCTCTCCCTCTACATTTGCAACAGGAAGAGATTACAAGAATTTGTTGCTTAATGATACTTCAAGATAATAAAAGATGGGAAATGCAGATACTAGATTTGACTGTGCTATATGATTGTCTTCTAAAGTCATTGCATCTTGATTCTGTGGGTTTTTAGGATTATGTCATTTTAAATGTTTGCTAATAAACCAGATTTTAAATGACTAGAGTTATTAAATACTTGGATGATTGAATTAATTTGTCTTACTCTTTTATTCTTCCTTGCCATTTTAATATCTATGTTTTCAGCAGGGTGTTTTCTACTTTTTTTTTTGTAATATAATGAGTTAAAGAGGATTTTTTATCCTTTATCAGACCTAGATTAGACCAAAATAATGAATTTAATTTTCAGAATTCCTCCCCTAACCTGGCTGTCAAACTGAACAGAAGATTCGTAGCAACACAAAATTTTTAAGGTTGTGTTAGTAAAAGTCAGCAGTCAAACTATTATAATTTAAACATATTATGTAGACCTAGAGAGTTCATTTTACAAGAAAGATTAGATACACTGGAGAACAATGTGAGTGAAGGTCTCTCTGCCATTATGTTGATGTTTCTGGGAAAATTGGTGGTGATAGTGTCCAATAAGACAGCATGCTGTTGTAAAATTTCACTCAAAAAAGTTAAGACGATAGAAAAAGACAGGGTCATGGTAATGTCATTTTTCTGTTTGCATGACGATGTTCCATCTTTATCATCTTAGAATGCTGTTATTTTTGAGTCTCCTATTTTCTGAAAATAAAGGAAATCTTTGCTGCATTTCAGTAGCAATGAGTAAAGGCAGCAATTTGTTGAGGTTTTTCTTAGTTGATGTAAAAAATCTTGATACATGTTTATATATTAATCATGCCAAATTATATTTTGTTTCTTATTTAGTTCATATATTATGGCATTTTAGCTAACATTTAGTGCAAAATGCTTTTCAGGAAGTTAATTGAATGCACATTTTATTAAATCTTCTCCTATTAGTGTTATTTAGTCATCAGGTGATGCAGAAAGGATTAATGTAAATTCCATTCAAGCAAATCACACTTCACACTGAAATCATATTAGAAACTGTTACTAAAAACCATCTTAGAAATATGACTTGTTGAAATGTAAAGACAAAAAATGCACTTCTGCCTTGCTGAGAAAGGAATTGAAATCAGAATCTCCAGGCTTAGTTGAGTGAAGTTAAGTGGATATTGTTTCTCCCCTTCCTGTAAGGAAAGTAAGCTCAGTGGAGACTGGAAAGGAAGCTATATGGATAATTGATGGAAACTATTCATTTTTTTTAACAGCAGAACAACCAAAGTTTTTGATCATTTTGAGTAAATTTTTGTACACACAAGAAGACTTTATTTTTGTCCAAAGTGACTTTAAAAGCACTTTAAAATATTTATTTTTTTCTTGTTGGATATCTCTTACAATAACATGCCTGTACAAAGATACTGTAAGGAAATATACTTGCTTTGTTAAAAACATTTTATTGGTCCTTAATATTATGTCCAGAATTGTGATTTCATCTGTTTTATTAATATGTGTATACAATGACAGCATGAAATAAATCTGCATTTTTTCAGGGTTCATTATTTTTGAAAATAGGATAGAAGTAGTAAATTTCCTGCATTCGAGAAAGAGCAAAGTGACTATATTTTGTAATCCTGCTAGCATTAATCATGGCACATTGAATTATTCACATCTGACTCTGGGCTATTGATGGCAAACGTCTGCAATATAAAATAAGTGAAAGAGGGAAAGGATAGCTTGGAGAATTATGCTTTATATTCAAATTCCAATTCCTTTGGGAGAGGGGAACATTTATTTTCCTTGTGTTTTGGACAAAACAAAATTATTTTTTTCTTTAAATTTTGCAAGGATCAGACTTCTATGCAACTTCCCTCTATCTTCTGAATTAAGTTGTTGATGAACAAGAGTTGTTCATGTGGTCCAGGCTAAATGGGCGCATTTTTTTATGACGAGAATAAATTACAGCTTCCAAATTTGTTCTGTGTCCCACCAAAGAGATGTAAATAGTTCCATTCCAGAACTGAACACTCTTAAAGACAATTTAGCATAATCTAATGATAAAATAATATAAGCAATAAATAATGATAAAAAAACAAGTCCGTATTTATTATATAACTAATCTTAAGCAAAAATCCTGAAGTCAGAACACAATTGCACTGAGGAAAGCCTTTATTATGCAAAGCAGCACAGGACACCTGCAGACCTTTTCTTTCCCCATGGGTTTCTAAAGTGCAGGTTTCATATGCTCTTCAGTGGCAAAGCTGGTTAAAAAAATCATTTTTCTAACACCACTTGCTGATTTCTGCCTCTATGTTAGAATTTGTCACTTCTTCAAATGTACCGATGCAACTATTTGTAATGCTGTGCTGTAAAGTGAATCATTGATGTGAATAACAAACCTTGGAGACTCTTTCATTAATACAGTTCACTTCAGGGATCTATTCTACACTATGGCCTTACAAATGTTTTCAACAGCACAAAAGGGAGGATGGTGAATGAGAACAAGCAATGGGGGGTCAAGGTGTATGTATTTGTGTAGGGAATGAGGACCTCCTAAATTAGCTTCACTTCCAAGGAAAATATATGTGGAACTATGCTCTCAATCTTCCACCAGCTCTCTTCTTTATATGCAACTTCTATTCACATTATTTTTTTGTTCCTCCCTCCAGGGGGTATTCGCTACTTAAAGCAAATGTCTGGTAGTTGAAAATTCTATTCTCCTCAGCAAAGTGTAATTTCTCAGATTAGGAGGGCCCCACTGAATTCCCAATAGCACTGCATACTCTACCATAAATATATACAACTCCCATCACCAGGTAAGATTTTTAACACATTCTTTTCTTTATTTCAGATATAGGGAGAAAGGGAAAAGAAGTCGGGTGTAATGATGACAAATGTATTCACACATTGTCCAGCAGTCAGTCCTCCTTGTATTGTGATTAACAAATTCCTCTTTTACTTCAATTGAAACAGATGCTGAAAAGCTGTAGATAGACTGAAACAGTAAATTGAAGCAATACATTATGAGTGCTACCCATAATCTCTCCAATTTCATGCTCGATCTTACATTTTTGTGACATAATTCCTGCCTATTTCACAAAATTTTAAAGAATGTCAACTAGTGCAAGTATAAAAATCCTACAGCCTGGGCAAACACTGCACACAAAACATCCTGAGTAAAGACTACAGCTTTAGTAGAAAAATCTGACTTGTTTTTTGGGGGTTTATTTTCAGATTTTTTTGTTCAGAATGAGAAAACTGTTTCACTTACTAAGTAACGTAAAAATATGCAACTTATATACCCTGTCCAACTTCCCACTTAAAGCCCATTGCACAGGAACATGTCCAGATGACTTTTGCATCTCTCCAAGGGACTGTGCTGGTTTTGGCTGGGGTAGAGTTAATTTCCTTCACAGTTGCTGGTATGGGGCTGTGTTCTGGATTTGTGCTGAACACAGGGTTGATGATATAGAGGTGTTTTTGTTACTGCTGAGCAGGACTTACATAGAGCCAAGGCCTTTTCTGCTTTTCATACTGCCAAGCTGACAAGGAAATTGGGAGTCCTGGGAGGCTGGGAGGAGACACAGCTGAGACAAGTGACCCAAACTGATCAAAGGGATATTCCAGATCATATGGCACCATGCTCAGTGTATAAGGTGGGGGGAAGAAGGAGGAAGCGGGTATATTTGGAGTGATGGCACTTCTCTTCCCAAGTAACTGTTACACATGATGGGGCCCTGCTCTCCTGGCAATGGCTGAACACCTGCCTGCCCATGGGAAGCAGTGAATTAATCCTTTGTTTTGCTTTTCTTGTGTATTCGACTTTTGCTTTCTCTCCTCACTGATGAGTGAGAGGTGCAGTGCAGCACCACTCCTCATTGGCTTCTATGTTATTAACAGGAGAAAATAATCATCAAAGCAGTCCAGGAACCTCCCACATTACTTATGTCCTGCTGGGTTTTCCCAAACACCCTCCATAGGTGTAGATGAAGATCCCTATGAGGACCAGGGCCTGCAAGCCTGAGGCTGCTCCTGATTGTCTGTAGGGGGCCTGATCCACTCATCATTTCTGGTTAGGTGGCTAACAGCAGACACTCCCTATAATACTACTTTTACCTTTCTTGTCTTTTATCATGACTTGTAAGTTCCCTGATGGCTTCTCATCCACCCCCAGGCAGAGCTCCATTTATTCTAAGGGCTCTCTCACAAAAAGGTCAACTCTTAACATCTCCCCTTCCCGCCTCTTTTGAGAAGCATGTATCTCACCATTGCAGTGGTAATGATATAATCCAAGCCTTTTTGCATGCTCTCAGCACCCAGAGTAAGATTTTCAGGTTCTCCACATTCAGCCCTTTTTATCTTTTCTCTGACCGGATCTCTGCATCATCGGAAGTGAGATCCATACCATATGAAAATCTGGTATCTGGTCAGCAGTGATTACAGTTTGTGGTACAGACAGAGAGGACCCCTTCTCTTCAGGCATGCTCTGAATCCATTCTCTTCCTGGCCTGTGTTTGTACTTGGGAGTGCCCCAGCCCAGGTGGCCAACTTTACACTTGGCCTTGTGAGACTTCATGAGTTGTGAACATGCCCACTTCTCAAGACTGTCAAGATCACTCTGGATGGCATCATTTCCCTCCAGTGTGTCTGACCACACAAGTTGGTGTCATCCCCAAACTTGCTGAGGGTACATTCAATCCCAGTGTCCACGTCTCTGGAAAAGATCCTAAACATCATCAGTTCTGATACCGACCCCTGAAGAATACCACTTGTCACTGGTCTCCACTCGCACACAGAGCCATTCACCACAACAATTTCAGTGCAACCATCCAGCCAATTCCCCATGTATTGAATGGTCCAGCCATAATATCCATGTCTTTCCAGTTTAGACATAAGGGTGTTGTGTGACACTGTGTCAAACATTTTGCACAAGTCTGGTTAGAAGACACCAGACACTTTTCTGTTACCAAAAAAAAAATACTGTAACCCCATCATTGAAGGCCACCAAATTTGTCAGACACCATTTGCCCATCATTAAGCCTTGAAAAGAAATGAAATTTCTCTCACCTTGAAAGAAATTGAATTTGACTTTTCTTTCCGTATAAACCATTGCTTGGTTATAATGATTTCTTAGCAGATAGCCAGTCAAAAGATTAATAGAATTAGAATAGTTGTAAAATAAGCCTGTTCTCACTGACAGCTAGCTTCGTTTTTTCTGTCTTCCTTTTGAAAGATAGTAAACAGAAACAAAGCCTGCAGCAATACAAAGAAAGCTAGCACATGAAAGAGGGATTAGCTTCAGGAGGGTATGACAGATGTAAAGTGCTTTGCACACATTGCTATGTGATGTTCAACATATGTTGTCAATTAAAATTTGCTTAAGAAATATTTAACAAGGCAAAGCTAACATACCCCTAGTGTGTAGGAATATATTGAGCTTATGCATCATTGCCTCTCATTTAATTTTTTCAGTTTTGTTGTAAGATGAAGAGAACCTTATATAACATGACTCTGAGCTAGTTTATGTTTAAAATACCATTTTAATTCAAAGTATTGGAAAACAGCATTTGTTTCATCTTTTGGTAAGATGATGACTGGATAATTTAGCATGGCAGAAGGCCTGCTAAACTGATTAAAATTAGTTTTCTGCAGTAAAATATAATTTGCTGCATATTTAAAATAGGCATCTAAATGCATTCAAGATGTCATCGGCTTTGGCACATTCTTTACCCAGACTTTTCTGATGTCAATTACTGTGAAATCTTCCTAGTGAGCACCAAGGCATAGGACACAAGCTCCTAGGTTAAATTTTATTTTATCATCTTTATTATCTCTTGATCTTTCCCCATGCAAGACATTTTGGTTTGTTTGGGTTTTTTTTCAAATGATGAGGTTTTGTGCCTTATTCAACCCCCAAGTAGCCACTAGACATTATTCTCTGTATTCTCCCCCAAATAAAAATGTCTTTCTACACAACTGTACTGTAAAGCCTCCATAAAACAGCAACATTCATGTTGAACTCTGATACCTCAAGATCGCTTCACAAAAGATGTACTCCTAATGTTAGGAAATTGCTGAAAGTCCCATTGCTTTTTGTATGATCACAAATGAAGAGCTTTTTACCCCTGAGAGCACAGAAGTTTTCAGTCATTTCTGAAAACCACTGCTCATGGCTGTGGTCTATGTATTGACTCCTGTTTGGAGGAAGAGGGACTGAACATGTGGAAGAAATCATTGGTAGGCCCACAGATATTTTGCAGTATCTTATCACCTCTGCTAACTCTTGATATATTCTCACAATGAATTAACCTTTCAATTAGTAGTTCCACTTGTAATATTGCTGTCTTGAACCTCCTCTTATGGAATTCTGTTTCCAATCGTAAAATATGAGTGTTTAAAAATAAAAGTTACAGTGTTTATTCCAAGAATCTTTGTACTTAAACACATATTGTAGGCTGCTGCATACATCGTCTGCCGACCAAATGTCAGTTCAACTCCTACTTCCCTTTAAATAAGATATAAAAGAATTCAAGAGATATTCATAGAACGGTGAACTGAATGTGCGTGAAGTGTGTTGTTGATGTGGGAATTTATACTAAATTACTGTGCTGATGGATGTTTGGCTATGAGTTAAACTATTAGCTAAGAAAAACTGAAACGTACTCGAATATTGGAACATTATAGAACAGAGATTTCTGCCTCAGTGAGAGACAGAAAAAGGAATGGAGAAGGAAATAAGATTGTTTTTCTGTATATATAAAACTGGAACTACTGAGTAATTACATTGGTTTTGATTGTTATTTTTCTTCCTGCTCCTTTTTTCAATATGTACTATGGGATTATAAGCATAAATTAAAAAACAAAAGTGACAAATGTATTATATTGATCCTAAGAACTGGTAGATCATGTCGTACAATCCAATTTAGAATCCAAACTGAAAGAAAATATATGCAAAGCACATTAGTTTTCTTTTTTTTTTTTCAAAAATTAAATTCAAGACTGATAAGAGTATAATTAATGTCTGCAGAAGTTTATTATTATTCAAGTATACCACACAAGTATTTTAATAATGGCAAGAGGATTTGTTTATTGCATGTTCTGGTGGATACAGTACTTAAAGCCTGGTTTTGCTTTGTTTGTTGCCTAGATACACCTTTCAGTATTGTTTGGTTAAGTATAATCTACATGTTCACAAGGAGGATTGAAAACCATATGGACTTTGGAAGACTCACGACATGGTAGCATATTAAGAGTAGAGAGAAGAAAACTTAGAAAATAGTATATATTTTAAACCTTTCCTTTTGTCCACACAGGCCTTGCCTAGGGCATGATTACAGGGAAAGGAATGCTGCTGTGAGATTTATCAGCTATGTGCAGAACTTGACATTCACACAAAGAAATGGAAAATGGCCTAATAGGGAATAATGAAGTTCTGTCCTTGAAGTAATTTAAACTGTTTTACTGTGTTGGAACTTAATATGAAAGATATTTCTTTCCTTTTTAAGGAGGAAAGGATCTTCAGTATTCTAAAATAGTAGCAAAAGATTACACTTGTTAGATTTTTGTATTCGATTATTGTTTGGTAGGATGTCTTTTAATTTTTATTACTGCATTAAATTTAATTTATCAATGGTCATTTTCAAATAAACAAATTCTCCTGGTGATGTTGCGGTGGCCCAGCCCACCATTGGGCTGAGGATTAATGAGAGCATCCAGTCGGTGGATTTCCCCGCCCAGGACAGTGGATCCGAGGGTGGGCTTGAGGGTGGTGCCATGGGTGGCACTGAAGTCCAAGCCACAGCCCACTGGGTGTCTCTCTGAGTGATGGACTTCTCCCCTGTTCTAGAAGGTTCTGCATTGTTCAGTTGTTGATTGGTTATCCCCTTCATGTTTATGCATTACCCTTATTGACTATGCAATTAAGTTCTGGAAAGATCGGTTCAGTTGTATTTCCCATTGGTCAGTTTGAATTTGTCCCTCCCTACAAACCTTCTAATTGGTCACTTGTCATCTCTTGTCATCTCCCCATTGGCTTGTTCCTTTGTACCTCCCTTCTCCTGCCCCTGTACAAAAGGTGCTGTCACCTCCTACCCTGGGGCTCATTGTAGCACCCCCTTCAGCCTCCCTGTTTTTCTGGCCCCGGGTCGGGAAATAAAGCCTGGAACTGCTACTACTTTGAGTCCCTCTCTCTCCTTTGCTCCCGCCGCATCTCTACAGTTTCACTGACTGCTGCCAGCTCCTCACAGGAGTCACAGGGCAGGCTGCTCTCCACAGAGAGAGCCTCCACATGACCACAGAGTAGCTGACAGTCCTGTGTGCCGACCAGGACACTCACTACCGGTTGTCTTGTTGGCCTCTGGGCGGCCAGCAGTCAGCGATGTGGTTTTATGCAGGGAAGGCATAAAAATCAAAGTGTATCAAATCCATTCCACAATATTGCTATGCCATATTTTCTGCCATTTTTCAGGTACCAGTTACTTTTCTGTTTTGATTTTTGTCTTAATGGACCAATGGTCCAAGTTTGTTTTGTTTAGTTCTTTTCGAAAGCTGTCCTGGTTCCAGGCAGGACAGGGTTATTTTTTTGCAGTAGTCACAGGGGACATGGCCAGGACCCAGAGGTTACTCACCTCATTGCCAGGGGCAGGGGAAAGGGAGACTTTCCATAAGGAAGGGCTCTCCTCTGGTTGGGCTGGTAGGGCTGTAGGTGGGTCGCAGGATCTGTGGTGAATGTTCTGACGTGAATCATTCTCTCTGTTGCACACTTTTGTTATTAATGTTTTTCTTAACTCACTTCTGTTTCCAGTAAATTGTTCCTATCTCTACCCATGATCTTTGCTTTTTGTGCCTCTTGTTCTCCTCTCCAGCCCATGGCAGGGGGAAGGGAGAGAGGGAAACGAGAAGTGGTATGTGGCTTAGCAGGAGCACTAAATTAGAGAACACCCTTCCTAAACCACACCAAAATCCAAGTTGGTTTTATCAGATTTCTTATATATTACTTGTCAGTTTGTTAGACTGATTTGCTAAGAACTACATTAGCATTCGTATACAGATATTCAGCTTTCTGGGTGAGTGTGCAAATCTTGAGAGCCAGCAGTAATTGCAGTAGGTCTGCAACCTCATCACTGGCCTCGCCTAAGCAGTGCCAATTAATGCTAGCTCTGAATTTGCAGCAGTTATGCAGGTATTTAGAAAATTCATAACATATTTGTGAGGTTTTTGCTAATGTACAGTAATTTTTTCAGTCATAAAACATAAAAAAGTGTAATCATCTGTTTCATTAAAACAATTTTAGGTGCATCATAGATGCAACCATTTATGGTTTATAGAGATTTTCTCCTGGAGATTTATGTTTATGTCCTCATTTCTGGCACCCACATATGTACAATTTTGATGATCTGATCTTTCCTCTGTTGAAAGTGCTGACTGGAAAGGTGTGAAGATATACAATCCTTTAATTATTAACTAACTAATATAGACAGAAATTGTGCAAGACTTCTGTTTCCTACCTATTTTATAGAGGTCTGCAGACCTTGTAAAAGCAGACAGAAGTTGTGTGCTGTGATGGTGAGCTGTCATGAATATCTGTAGTGGTTTCAGTTCACCTCTTTATCTTTTGTGAGATAGGAGATTTGGAGGAATGCAAAACAGGCTCAAAACTTAAAGAAAATGAAAAGTTTATTAACAGAATTAAAAGAAGAAAGAGGAAATAATAAGAAAATCAAAGCAAAATCCCTGTTTTTACTCCCACACTCCCGTCCTCCTTTCCTCCTCCCCAAACCAGCACAAAGGACATTACATAATTCTTGGTCAGCCTTCACAATTTTTAAGAATCTGTCTACTAGTAAAGAGAAAGAGGTTTCCTTTGCAATTCGTGGTCTCCCAAAACCGTATCAGCCCCAGTCCAACAGCCCCCGCCCGGGATTAAAGCTGCCACCAGGAAAAAACAACTCTCTCCCATGGATGGAGAATCACATGGGCCACAACATGGGGTAGTCTTTTTTTAAGGGTGAACAGCTTCTAGCCTGAAANAGCTCTGAGGAGATTCTCCTGCCGGCACGCCGGGGTCTTGCCCCAGCACCGGAGGGAGGGAGAGGCTCGAGGCCACTCTGAAGAGCAAAAACCTCAGCAGCCGTTTTCCCCCCGCTCCTGCAGGAACGGCCCAACTCCCAGGAAAAGAGAGGCACTTCCCATCCTCTCCAGCCTTTACATATGGAAATTTCGAAAAGCGCCACTGGTCAAACGAGCTGTCCATCAGCTCAGGCTCAAACCACCACATTATCCATATTAACTTTTGTTAGCACTAGCACCACACTACAAAGCATTATGGTTATTGCAGCAGCTCAAGTATACCTGTATCCTTTACATCTCTGTATTAATTTCCCACATCAGTAGTGAGACTTGTTGAAACTAGACGTCTCTCTATTGCCTGTTAATGCAATTTTCAGCTAGTACAAACTGCAGAATGGCTAATTGTATAATTTTTTCTTGATAGCCTACGTATGTCAAAAACTTTTTGCTGTTATTTATATTTGATGTGGGCTACTTCTGTGGAAATGGTCAAATCATCTCTGTCCCCTCAGGCTGTAACATGGGCAGCAATATCCTAAGGCTGTGCTTAGCAGAAGGCAGACTTGGGGGCCAGAAGTCTGGGGGAGTGAACAAATTACAATTTAAAGAGATTTATCTTCTTGCTTTTCATTCTGTGCAGAACTTCCTGCACGTAGCTCCCACAGTAGAGGCTGTCATCTGAAACTAAGCTGGCTGTGCTGTGCTTTGAACTTTCATTGTCTTATTGCAAAATCTAAATCAGAGGGGTTTTTTTTAATCTGCCAGTTTAGATATTAAATGGAAAGTGAAAGTTTACAACAGCATGGAAGTGGCTGAACAGGTAGTGACAGTTGAGTTTGCACTGAAGAGTTCCCTTATGCAGAATTTAGTGCTGTCAGAGCTGTATGTCTAAACCTGGGTGACGAGAACACAGTTTTTAACCCTTTGGTGAGTTTTAATCCAAGTCTTCACCTTGACTTTGCTTAATCATATCTCATCTATCTTATGATGGCTGTAGAAAGGCATGAAAAATCTTAATGTGCAGTGGCCCAGAAGTACAAAAATCAGACTCAAGTAAAAATATGCATCCAGTTTCTATACGCACAAGAGTAAATTCCAGAATATGAACAACTGAAAAATATTTAACATGAAAAGGTGTCTGAAATGGAAATGATAAAAGTAGGGACTTTGCCTTATTTGCTAGGTTTCTGTCATTTGGAATGTTTCTTTTTGTTCTTTCTCAGACAGTATTCTTAAAACCCATCTTCTTTTTGCTTTAAATTTTACATAGTTTTGTTGGTTATTTCCTGTTCCAGTTTTTAAATTAGAAAAAGATACTACTAATTAATTAGATGAATTACTGCCCAGTCAAATAACTCAGGTTTTTTAACACAGTCCCTGAAAAAGAAAATTCATTCTGTTTCTACTTCTGAAATACTTACTTATTTGCACCCTTAAATTATCTGCAATGCAGTGTGGCTGAAGTTTTATGCTGCTGGAAGAAACTACTGGAGGAAACAATTTAAAAAATGGAGAAGTGACTATCTTTAAAACCTGTGTATGTTTAGAACCTAAAGCCAGGTAACTTTGATATAGGCAGCTGTATAGGGAAACAATTTTCAAGGCACACTAACAAGAGAGCTCCAGGGAAATCAGTGCAGCATCTGCCCGGACATGGGAAATGGCTTAGAACTTCTTGAAGAGTTGTGTAATGCAGGGAGTTAATGGATTCTTATCTAATTTCACTTCTTACATTGTATATTTTTAGGAGAAATAGATGAAGTGAATCTCATTTAATGTCACAGAAAGATGGAAACTGGTTTTATTTTGTCACGTGTTTTATTAAAATTTTCCACAATTTGGCTTCTTTGTCATGCTTGGGAGCTTTACTTTTACTATCGTGACAGAATATGAAAAACTTTATATTTCCTCACAGTACAATTTGAGGTCACAGTAATTTTGATGCTATAATGAATTTAGTTCAAAATATGGAAAAAAAATTCTCATTCACAAAAATGTTAATTGTGTGAACTTTTCAATTCATGTTAGAATACAGATCTTAGTATTTAAAAACTAAGATTTATAGACCTCTTCATAACATTACTGAGATTAACAATCTGGATCTCCTACTTTACATTAAGATAGGTAAATGGACAGTGTTCCATGGCTGAAAAATCTCTTTGTCATGACAGATTCATCATAGAGAGAATCTCATGGATTTCACAGCTGAAGTTGTGCTGGCCAATTAGACAATAACAAAGAACATTAGTGGACATTAGCTATGATGTCTATTGCTAAATTTTTATGAAGTTCGGTAGAATCATTTCAGTTTATAAAAACACTTCTGGTTCTTTTAAGGCACCATTGGGGAGAAAACATGAGTAAGGAGACATTGCTATTAGGCATATTTGAACACTGCCACTCTCTAGGAAAGTAAGGGCACCATACCTTTCATATCAAAGAATGGATATGAGCCAGTCCATGTTACACAGCCTCAGTGTTAGTGAACAGTCCCAGGATTACTAACCTGTTTTAGTATATGTGAGTTTTAAATTGTACTGATAAATTCAGCAACCTATTAAAATTTATTTATTATGAAGGGTAAATTTGGACTTTAATGACTTTTCTTTCTCGCAGTCCCCCACATATTTTGTACTTACTTATTCCTTTCTTTCATTTTGACTCTTCTCTAGGTCTTTCTTTTGCTCTTTTAAAAATAATGATCTATATATCTTTCATTGCAGGCAAGAGCAGTGCCCTCTTTCTCTTTGTTCTGTTACACTCCACCCACTGTTCTGTTCTTCTTCGTTGTCCCTGTTCAGTTGTCTCCTCTAAGCCTTTTTTCTGCATTGTTTCTCATCTTTTGTTCCCTCCCAGTCACAATGAAGTTGTGGCGTGTTCAGGTTTCAGGTCAAGTGTTACAATTTGGAAAATGCTGGATTGCAACTTAACAGTTACAAATTTAGGGGTGAGTTGAGACAATTTTAGAAGGACTCTAGAGTTTTAAATGTGTTTACTGATTTATTTATTTTTCAAAAGAGAGAAAAAATATAGAAACTAGTAATTTATTAAGTTCACTGTATTGAATTGACTTTCTGATAACAAGTCTTTATTTGCACAAATCTGAGACTAAATATAGTTAAATGCTTAATCAGGCTACCAGAAAGCAAATCTAAATTAAAATTGAACATTTTCTTTTTTTAATTATGAAAAACCCTCTAGAGAAAATAAAAATATTTTAAAGTGTAGAGTAATGCAACAATCCTTTTTTGTACCCTGAGCCCAGCTGGAATAACTGCAGAGGAGACTCTGTATTTATCACAGCAGCACTCCAGTAAGGTTAAGCATCTTACCTTTCTTCCTTTTTGGATTAGACTTCTATTACACTTGCTGTCAAGACACTAAACTGACGTTCTGTGTTGACTGCCATGCAGTCTTGCTGTATTTCTTGTTTCTTTTGAAAATGAGTTTCTTGCATATTTAGCTATTGATCTTCGTTTCAAAACCTGTTTATATTAACTCTTAATATATGCATAAGTATTTTTATACTATGGAAAAAAGTTTTTCTGTGTAAAAACTAATGCAGATTGTTCAAAAAGAAAAAAAGGCAAATTCAGAGAACAATAAGGAGCAAATATGTTGTTTTAAAATGAAAAAAATATATTTTTCTGGCATTGTGTTGATGTACATCACCTGTGTATTTGACTTTATAAATCCAAAATATGTTGTTAATATATTCAAAAAATGAGTGCATAGCCTTCTAATAAATATTCCTGGCAACCAGTTGTACGTTTTTAAACATGAACTATTCTCTATTATCAAAAGTTTTGGTGACTTCAGAGGTAGCAAATTACTTTCAGAAGACCACAGTCTTCAAACTGCTGGTAGTTTAGACTAAGCTTTTCTATTACCATATTCTATTAAATACTATGGCCTGGTCTCTTTTTAGTCCTTTGCAAAAAACAGGGGAGTTCATCTACAGTCTTTGCACAGCATGTGCAGGGAAGCAGGAATGATAGTTGTCCCTTGCTTTGCTGTTTGAAACAAAATCTCTCTGAGACTCTTCTGAGTGCAGGCACACAGTGTAATGCTGAGGGAGTGAAAGTGATGGTAGCTGCACAGCCCATATAGCCTGTGGTTAGCCTGGTGAATCAAAACTGGCACATGGGAGAATGTTTGCTTTGCCTCTTAATAAGTTGGAAGGAAGTATTCTAAAGGGTGCCTCTGATTTGTTTACACTGGCTTGTTTTTCTAGTCCAAAGACGTTGACTTCTAAAATTTTTTGCCTGTCACTTGACATTTCATACAAATATTTAGCTGTCAGCTGAGACTCAGAGCTCCTAGTCTTCTCTTTAAGCCGCTTCACTTATTTTCTTCTTTAAAGGTGAGATGAATTATGTTCTAAAAGTGCCTGTTACTGTCTGCTACCTAAAAAGGAAACCCATCCATATGTAAGTGTTTATAAAATTTACAGCTAGGTAAATTGAATTCCACACTAAATGTCACTGAAATCTATGAAATCTATTCATTATGATGCTGCTGCAAATAAAATTTTCTCCTATTGACTTCAGACTATAGCACTCTTCTGTGTTCCTTCACTGGCATCTATATTGAGGCAACCATAAATAATATATTTTATCTTTCAAGACCTTTCACAGACTCCTGCTTTGTTCCTTCATTCAGCACTGAGGGGCTGACTTCTGATTCTGATAATTAGAAATTTAACAAGAGGGTAAGAGATTCTTTATGACTGCTCCCTTGTCATTCCTCTTCATCATTGCTATTTCACAGAACCATGCACAAAACACTTCAACAGTGTTTGTGTTGACACCTCTCTTTTGCTATGATGCTTAGGAAGAAGTAACAATTAAGCTGATGATGTTTTCAGATCACTGCTGATTTTTTTGTCTAATGTGTCAGTGTTTCGTTGTAGTCTCATGTTTCTCTCTGTGTCTGGTTGCTCTGTCTTACATCACACTTAGAGAAAGAGATGAACACTAACACTACCTGTCTAAAAGTTTGGTGAACACCTATTCTAAGCAAGTCATCTTTGGTCCCTCTCTAGTTGAATTGGAGAGTGTACAAAAGTGGTGTTGTACCCCGTTCCAAAAGTCACAGATGAAACTTAGCTTGGCATACACAGCAAAGCTTAACCTAGAAGTCTAGCTTTAGGCAACTAAAAGCAACTGAGCTTAATCATATTCTTGAATTTTAAGTTGGCTGAGATATAGTAAATTTTTCTTCTGCTTTTATGCAGGTTTTAATACAGTAGAATCTAAGTCCATAATTGGGCCTGAACTAATTACCAAAATCAAACAGTGACATCACACTGAAAAAAATAGTAATGTGCCGCGCTGGCCACTAGCCGCCCGGTGGCGTGGCAGGCAGCTGTAGAGCGTCCTCCGCTATGGACACAGCTGGAACTCCGCGCGCCCACAGGAGGCTGCTCAGCGGACTATGTGCAGGTCTCTGCCTGGGGAGCTTGCGCTCCTCCCAGGGCTCCGTAGCCAAAAGCCAATATGGCAGGCGAGGCTCTGATGGAGAATAGCGGCGAACGAGGGCAAAGAACTAAGGAGGACTCAAGCGTTGGTGTATTCCGAGGCGTTTATTGCATCCCCAGAGGGAACCAACAACTAGAGCCTGACCGCCCAACAGACCTCCGAGCGCAATGGAGGAGCTGCCAGGACAGCCTGCTGAGCAGGCTGTGCACGCTCCTTTATAGGGGGGAGGAGCAAAGGGAGGAACAAAGGATTAACCAATAAGGGAATGAAAGAGGGATGACAGGTATCCAATGGGGTAACACAAGGGACGGACCATCTCAAAACCAACGAATCATTATTAGAGAACAACAGAAACTTCTAGAACATAATAGAATAAGCAATGGTCTAATTATTAAACATAAGTTACCAGAACCAATGGTGACACGGGGAGAGGAGAAGGCTCTGGAAGCCTGGGAGGAGACACATTCTCAGGTCCGCCCAGTGGGCGGGAAGGCTAGATCTCTGTCTCCTCCTCAACCCCGCCCTCAGAGGCAGAGTCATGGGCGGGGAAATCAACCCACGGGATGTCACTTATGCGGAACGTGGGTTGGGCCACCGCCACAGTAATGACAGTAAAATTTAAAAAAAAACTAAAAAAAACCAGGAAAGAAAATAGAGAAAGAAAAAATAAAAAGAATGATTTAAGGATAATCTGCCTTTAGAAGAAAGAGTTGTAGATCCCTGCAGTTCAGCCTTTCCTGTAGTTCACTTTTCTTGGGCACTACTATTCAAATACTGCTGACCGTTTCAACTGAAATCACAAAAAAGCTCCCCCTTCCACCCACAGTACTACAGTAACAGAAATAATGTTAAGGGACACGTTTTGATTGGTGAGTAATTAATAACAAGGTTTCATCAGAAAAGTTGTATCTTTAAATGTACAGTCACTATTATTGCATCATAGTTTAAAACATAATGACTGAATGCAGCTATTTTTGAATTGAATATTTTATCTAGGCAGGTAGTGAGAGAAAAAACATCTAACGTAGCTGATTACAGACGATGCAGTCTAATGTAATTTAACAGCTGACACATGCCATAACAGATTAATAACATTTTTAGATGAAGCCTAATCACTTCCTTTCTATTGCAAAATTTAAGCACAATTCCAGTATTTTTAAATAAAACTTTTGTCACCATCTGTCAAAGAACAGCAACAATACACATATTGGCATTAATGATTGTCTTCATGGTTTTTATATAATTACATCTGTCATTAAAAATAAAAATTCCCCAATGTTTCTAGCAATGCAATTTTAAAACTGTTTTAAAGAGCAATTAAGTTAATATTCTAATCTTTACACATTTTGTACCATTTGACTTCATATTCTAAGCAGCATACAAATAGCCAATTCAAACAAAATATTTTTATTTAAAGTAAGAAATATTTAAATTTAAAAAACTATGGCAAGAATATCTGTTAAATTACTGGTTAAGACAAAAGCTTCTAATCTTTTCTGTACATATTCTGTAAGCAGAGAGCTGCTGCTACCTTCCTTATGCTGGTTTTGCATTTTTTCCTGAAGTAGTTTTCCCCATCTTTCAAGGTATACTGTCACCCAGAGTGACTCTTAAGTATTCTGGACCACTGAAACAATGGCCATTGAGTGGATCATAGTATAAAGTTGTCAGGTAGTGAAGGATCAAACCACAGTGATGCCACCTCTGTTTAGCCGGAATATGAGCAGTGGGAAAATGTGCTACGTAAAATCTTCAATGCAAGATGCAATTACCATTTTCAATCTGCTATGAATGATTTTTCAACAGCAAGTGTATCAGCTTCTCATCAAAAATATTAGGCTTAGCTGTCTTAGTGACATCTGAGAATCACGATGTTTTTGCCACACTCTATTATTTCTCTCCAGCAAGCTCATGTTTTGCAGAAATAGTATATTTATTAATTCTATTTCCACACTTACTTTGAAAATTGTATTTTCTTGTTTACAAAAATTAATTCCCTATGGTTTATATAAAATCAAATATATCTGTTGTCTGTCAGTAACTCTTTACAAGGACAAACTTTGATTGAAGGCTAGGTTAGATATTTCACTCATTGAAAAAAGAAAAGCTTTTTTTTTTTCCCTTGAACTGCATAGTCTACTCAATTAATTTGAAGGCCATGGTGCTNAAAGGCAAAACTTTGATTGAAGGCTAGGTTAAATTTTTTCCCAATTGAAAAAAAAAAAGTTTTTTTTTTTTCCCTTGAACTGCATAGTCTACTCAATTAATTTGAAGGCCATGGTGCTGAACATACCCTGAATTTTTTCCTTGGTTTTTTCACTTTAAAATTTTTCCAGCAGATTCCATTGATAGAAATAGCTAACAGAGTTCCTTACTGTTCAAGACATATTTTTTGTATTACGAACAATTTTAGCCACTATAACTTACAATAATTAAATAATGTATTTTTCCAGGCTTGGTTGTTCCAGCTAGTCCTCTACCTTTTTTTTTTTTCTTTTAGATGTAGGGTGTTGAAACTTCCTATTTCTTTTCTTGACCTTTGTATTGCTGTTTTTCACATTTCACAGCAGATTTTTAGCTTATTCTAATGTGAGAAGTGACTCAATTTCTAGGATCACCTATAAAGTTTATTTTTCGTGTCCATTATTTTTGAAAGCCTGCTTGTGCTGAAGGTGCCCTTGCTTTCTTCCCCTGGTAGGTTTTGATTAATCTTAATACATATTTGAGTTTGATTCCCACATGAAAACTCTATGTGGTACTTGGTGTGCACTAAATGTAAGGTAAATAGTCATCTAAAATCTTCACAATAATTACCTGTAAATGTTGAAGGCTAGTTACACTATGAAAGGTGATCCCATTCAACATTATATACTTACTTTAAATGAAAATTGCAGCTTAAAGAACGTATCCATATGTTTGCCACAATGATAAATTACATTTTCTTTCTCGTGCAGCTCTCCATTCCTAAGATCATATACAGAACACCAATGCTAAGAGACTATGAGTATGCAAGTTAATTGGTCTGGTTTAGTGCATATTTTTGTTTACCTATGTTACAAGCTAATAATCTTCATCAACTGATTTCTTTTAAGTGTCACAGCAGTGAAGAGATGCTGAAAGAAAATTTGTGAAGTCAGTGTCAATAAAGTAGGGTAAATGAAATGTAGCAGGAAGCACAGCAACTTTTGTGGGGCAGATATAATGAGATTGATAAAACTTATCACCCTTGGCACAGTAGTGGAGTGGTACAAGACAAGAGCTTGGAAAGCTGAGAGGAGTATAATTTTGAACAGTATTGGAGGTTTGAAGAAGTCAATGAAGAGGAAGAAACTCATCTCACATAAAAGTGAGATGAAAGGAATTAAGAGAGATATTCTTTGAAGCTACATTTTAAATTTATTATAGGGTTTGACAGACGTCTATAGCATGTGGGAGACGTGGGAGACAAAGCAAAAAAGAAAGGGACTGGAAACAAAAAATATTGGCTAAAGAGATTATGGAACAAAAGCTTCTGATGTTCAGAATGGTTGCTAATTTTCCAGAGAAGGAATAATGGTCCGTTTTTTTCTTTTTCTACTTCCAGAACTAGGATCCTTGCTCATTTCATAGGAGACACAGGAGTTCCAACCTACATAATTCTGCTTGGGGGAAAAAAAAAAAAAAAAAAAAAAAAAAAAAAAAAGTAAAGACTATGAAGGTAAAAACAAATTAAGGTTAAAAAAAAGATCGGGCCATAATACTAAAGGATTTTCTGGAGTTTAGCAGAAGAGACTTGATGTTTGGACAGATCCTCCAAAGGATCTTTTAGTCAAATACCGTTTATCAAATAACTGACCATTTTATAGTCACTTTGTATTCCTCTTCCTTTTTTTTTTTTTTTTTTGTGAAAAAGAAGAGATCAAACAACCTATGTATTCTGTTTTAAGGGATTTTGTGTCCCAAAAGAAAAACTGCTTATAGAAAGAGAATGTGACTTTATCTTACCTGATGTCCCTTAGAAGAGGACTGATGCTATGTGGTTAAGACCAGCAATGTGGCTGGAAGAAGTGTGCAGTGGGAACACAAGCAGTGCATGTGAAATGGGAGGGTGCAATTCTCCAGTGAACTTTCAGTCTTTAATAATATGTCAGAGGGTATTTCCTGCTTGCTCAGTGAAACACGTTAATTATGATTTACTCAGAGAAGCAACAGTCACCATTTTAAGAGAATGCTTGTGCACTTCTTAAAAGTTAATTCTACCCTTTTAATATATTTTCATGCCTTAAAATGTCAGTATGCATCAGTACAAGTGGAATTTCTCAACTGTATCTTTAACACATTTCTAAATAGTCTATTAACAATCATCTTTAATTTCAAATAAAAGACATGAAACTGGCTGCAGGGGTTTTTTTTATTATTTTATAGTACTTAATCAAGGAAACAAAGTGCATTTGTTTAACGAAAACAAATCAAAGCACTTTGTATTGACATGGTTGCCACTGTAACAGGATGATTTTATTACTTTAAGTACTCAGAGGTTGCTTTTTAAATAATTCTTGATTAACAGAGCATTTATTTTCTGGTTCCTTTGAACTAGGAGTTTTTCTCCCTCCTTGCAGTTAACATATATATCTCAAACACCAGCTTGTCAACTGATGACTTTGAAGCTCCAGTAGCTATGCATATTAAACTGCACTGGCAGAAAAATAGCTGTGATGTCAAAAAAAGGAACTTGGAGGTTATAGACTCTCAAGAAAGATTAGGACAAAGCTTTCCATTGACAAAGAATTAAAAGAACATGGCAAGGCAAAATCAAAAGTCTTCAGTAAGCATTGTTTTGGCTTTGATTTTTCTCTGTGATGCGTGAGAACTAAGTATGTCACCTGTACAAAATGGTACAGAAACAGCTGGATATAAGCCAGACTGGCTTTTAAGAGATTAATGCCCAAAACACAAAAATTTAACCTGATTTTAACAGTACTCACTTCCTTTTCTCAAGAAGGTTAATATATTGTTCCTCTCAGTTTGAAAGTTGTTACAAAAAAATGTTAGTGCATTGCCTTATTTTAGGTTTGTTCAATTGCCCCCAGAAGGGGTGATGACTCGTACTGCAATGGTTCAAAGTGAAAAGCTCAGATTAACCCCAGGAATGTTGTTAATGAAGTACACAGTGACTGGGAACAAGAGAAAAATAGAGGAACAAGCTTTGCTAATTTTTTCTGCCTTAGTTGAGCTAACACTGCGTTGTAGGTGTACTAATTTGCTTCATCCACAACACATCAGAAGAGAAATTGCCAGAGGAAGTGGATCTGAAAAGAAACATTTGCAACATAGTGTCATGGAGACTGATACCAATTATGGGCTATCTCTTTCTGAAGGCTGAGCCTAATGTCACTATTTAACCCTAAACTAGCATTTAGATTCAGATGAAAACTTTTTAACCTTTTTTTTTTTTCTGATCTTCCTCTCTTCCCGTTTCTGCAGTCCTACATAGCACACCAGTTGCAGCACTAATTTAAATAATTTGCCACCTTTTGATAAGACCTCTCCAGGATATCAGGAAAATTAAAGCTGTCAAAACTAGACACAATTAAAATTTGCGAAATTAATGGGCTGCAAAACGGTAAAGGGTTTGCAGTAGGCAGTCCAAATGATCAGGTCAACAGGAGATACTATTAAAAAGATCATGATGAATGGTGAGAGGTAAACACTACCATGCTGAAAACTGTTTTTATTCAGAAAATAAGTGCTACCATAATAGAGTTTAGTACATTAAATACTCATGGCTCTGGGTTTTAAGTAATCTTATTGCTATCAGTGCTGTGATGGAAAGGTTCATTACTTGCATATGGTGACATGAAATGGTATTGAATGCTGATAATAGAAACATGGACTATGTCTGGCTACCAAACCTACCAATAGCTATTCTGATGCACCATAAAGTAAAAATGAAATCAGTCATTTTTCTGAAATTTCATTAAAGGAAATGGCATGACACCATTAGAAGAGTGTTACAGAACTCTGTTTCCTAACAGATGTTTAGTTATCTTGCAATACAAGAACCAAAAAATGAAGTTACCACTGAAGAAAATCAATGTAAGAGCATCAGTGTCGGTCCCCCAAAAGAGGCATGCATAGTAGCCAGCATGATGCTACTACAGCAGTACTTTTGATGTACTTGTTAAACCAGAAAAAGTAATTGATCTTAAAGAGGAATACGCCATATGCCTCTTCTGCATAAAGGCTTGGCCTGTGAGGTCTGTTAGCTATCACTTATTAGTACATTTAAAATGCAAATTTTAAAATCATATCTTGTCTTTTTTTGCACTAGACACATGAGCAACTACCAGAGAAAAACTATCTGCAAATTGCCCATTATAAATTTTAAATTAATTTACTCAGACTTTTTTCATCCCATTTCTTTGAACTTTCTTTTTTCATGTTCTAGAGAAAATAAGTTTACCATCTGGACTGTCTGCAGAAATAGGAACTTTCTAAATATTAGCAAAAGCAAGATTTAATGTACTAAGTGACAAAGACTACTACATGAAAAGTTCTTCTAAGTCTCATGTTCAGCAAGAAAACAAGTTGTTCTGGCTTGTCTGACTATTTTTAAAACCAAATAAACGAATCCACCTCAGCAATCTCAAACTGACTCCTTGCTAAGGTTATCTCTTTAACAATATCCACAACAAAGAAATTAATTGCTGATGGGAAGGGAGCAGAGGCACTGTTTCTTCATATTTAGAACCTTACAGCAAGTCTTTTCAAAGGTTCACATCATACTAATTTCAGATGGTCTTCTCACTCCCTTTTCTTTCCTCATCCCACAAAGATGAAAAATGGCACTGATACATTTAAGAGACGTTACTGTGAAAAAAACCAGGATCTGCGTCATACTAAGGGACAAACACAGAATGCACTACAAATACAGAGAACAAAATATTTGAGCCAGTCCAGAGCCATACCTGAAACGGAAAAAGAACTAGTGGTATAATTTGCTAGCTCTGAGACTATTATTAATCAATTTATTTGTTTATTTCTTGCTTTAGATTTCTCAAAGCCCAAGGGCCTTGTCTTTCTAATTTTGCAGGATTAAATGGAAAATTCATAGTTGTTTACTTTGTCTCAGATGTGGTAGACTCTGAAATTTCCAAATTCTAAAAGTTTTGAAATTCTTTGAATTTACAACAGCTTTTCCCTACCATGTGAGAGTTTTGACCTTTCCCAGCTAAAGTCACCTGCTCAGTTTAATTGCAGGAGGATTTTATTTGTTTATTTTAGATTTTCAAAATAAAATATTTTGGATAATAAGGTTTTAATATTTTCCTTTATATCACTAAAGCCTGTAGTTTTTCATTACATGAGACTGCGTAGGTATGTGAAATGAGAACATTAATGAGGCATTTATATGTATTTCCTCATCATACATATCCCTAAAATAAAACCCCAAATGTCAGTTGCATCTTCTCTCTTATCAAAAAAAAATTCCCTTTATATTCTACTCTGATCTGCAATTTTGCCCCTAACTCTTAAATTACTACATCACCACCTCTGATTAGATCCAAAGTGATGACTACTATGCCCAGCAAAACATGTTTTCTCTTTTGAGCACTTGTAATTGTGCCAACTGTATGATCTTTGAGATAGCAATGAAACACTCTTCAATAAAAACCAAACCAAACCAAACCAAACCAAACCAAACCAAACCAAACCAAACCAAACCAAACCAAAAAAACCCCCAACTTTGCTGGGATCAGAAAAGCTTTGCTAAACATACTAAAATAAGAAAAATAAATAATTTGATAAATTTAATTGATAATAAAGAAAACAAATTGCCTTGGCTCTACTTACAGAACTAATCTTCAATATTTACAAATATAAAAGAGAAAATTTAACTGCATATGTGATGAATTAGCTTGTGCCTATGATTCATTTATCTTTCCTGACTGAAGACTCATTTTGGCAAGGTATTCCCATGAGGGCTACACAGTAAAGTAGCATATTTACCTTAAATAAAGGAGTTACTTTGCAATCAGACATCAACTGCTTGGAACGGCTGCAGGTGTATATTTGGAGATGGTTTAGACATATTCTATCATTGTCTAATAAAGTCCAGGCTGCCTTTAATATATATCACAGATTTTTATATATATATACATATTGCATGTGTATACTTACATATATCTCTGTCTCTCTGTATTGATATACCAATTATACTGTCCTTGGAGAACAATTGGTTGGTGAAGAACTATAAAACTGACAAGATGTCAGATATGTTTAAGGGTTTTCTGAGCTCCTAGAGTATGGGATGGTCACCCTGCAGTACAGAGCTTGCATACACTTGAAATTTGAAATTTAAGTTCAAGGGCTACCCCTTACAGATCTAAGAGTCCTGGCTGGATTAAACTTTCTAAAGGATTTGAAGCCCTAGTGCATGGAAGTCCTGGCATAGCTAACTATTCCAAAGCTGTGACTGTTGGACCTTCTGCACCACCCACCCTGGAATGGTTGACTGTATGGTGTGACCCAAAGTTGTGAGCTTATCCTAATGCTTTCCTGCTAGGATACCTGTCTATGCAGTAAATAACTCAGAATTCCTGAGTTTTTCAGTGTTTTTGAGATCTTACCTCCATATTGTAGAGGCTGGAAGTCCTGGCTGTCTTGGTCTTGTGGGGCTGCATTATTGCACTGAAAAAAATCCAAATCACTAAAAGATTGTAAAAGTTGAACTACTTTGTAAAAAAAAATACACAAACCCCTTGTTTTTAGTAAAGGGGTATATTATAGTTTAATTGCTTTGCTGGAAATTTGCTAACCATCTTTTATCTGAATTTGTCAACTAATGCAATCCAAATTAAAGTAACCCATGTTTTTGAGAAACTGTTAGTGCTTCCTGTCTAAAAGATAAACAAATATATGTGTAAAGAACTGCAAGTTGAAGTGGAAAATTGCCTTTACAACAATTAAAAAACCTGTTTTAATCAGGACAAATTCCTCTATTTTTATATGAAAAATACATGAAAATTGTATACTTACTATGAAACATTTACACAATATTAGTGTTACATAAAATAGAAGATGTAAGTAGAAATAGATTGCAATGAAACAGTGAGCAACCAAGATATTTCTCTAGTACCATTCATAAGTAAAATCAACAATATATTGCAAAATCTTTTAATTTTGTTAAAATATCATTTTTTAGTGACAAATTTAAAAAACCTTTTTAACCTAATAAACTTAATAAACCTAAGTTTATGAAAAGTTAACATTTAGCTTTGCTGGAAAGCCTCGTATCTTAACATTTCCGGGTTTACATTGTTTAATAAGAAAGGTGCTGGTACAGTTTGTAAATTTTGATGGTTTGGCACAGCCTTCCTTCTGCCTTCTCAACCTGTTTCCACCCTGGTACTTGAAACAAGGGGAGGGCTTATAGGAAGACCACTCTTCACAGGTCAAACTAATTTACTTCATAGAATCTTAGAACGATTTAGGTTGGAAAAGACCTTTGAGATCACTGGATCCAACTATTAACCTAACACTGACAATTCCGTCACTAAACTATGTCACTCCGTGCCACATTTATATGTCTTTGAAATACTTCCAGGGATGGGGATTCAGCCACTTCCCTGAAAAAAACTATTCCAATGCTTGACAAATTTTTCTATTAAGAAATTTGTCTTAATATACAATCTAAACCTCCCCTGGCAAAACCTGAGACAATTTCTTCTTGTTCTATTGCTTGTCACTTGGGAGAAGAGACCGACCCACACTTTGCTGCATACTCCAAGTTGGTTACGAAGAACAATAAGGTCTCTCTCCTCTGAGCCTTCTTTCAAGCTAAACAACCCCAGTTCCATCAGGTGCTCCTTATAAGATGTGCTCCAGATCTTTCACCGGCTCTTTAGCCCTTCATGTTATTCATGTTTAGGAAATTTACTTAGTTTTGAGCAGAGAATATTATTAGCTGTAATGTTTTTAACTATGACGTCAGTGATAAAAATTAAGAGCATTTCTATATAACAGAGACTAAAAGGCTGTAAAATACAATATTCACAGTAATTATTAATAATGCCTGAATTTTTGTGGTTTTTTTTTTGAAAAAGCATTCTTCATATTATGAAAGAGAGCATTATAATACTATAAAACTCTGTCAATAATAAATTAAAATAAAATAACTACAGACAGTTGATACAAACCATCTGTGGCAAACAACAAGCAGTGTTAATGGTCTTATCTTAAAATAACACATGAAACTGGGAAAAATTTAGCATTCCTTGAACAATCTTTTGGAGGTACGCTATAGTTGTGACATCACTTATATTAGAAGGCAATGAAATGTTATTTGAAAATTTTGCTGAGATATCACTTTTTGGAAGTTAGTATTCTACTGTTGCTGTAGTAGTGATCACAGAGAGAAAACCAACACAGATTTGGACCAGGAAGAAAGGTGAAGAAGAAGTGTCTTTTTTAAATTAATTCAGCTAGCCTTATACATTAGTATTCTTGCATGGTATAAGGTCATTGGACCGTAAGCCGTCCACCTCCTGAAGTGATTGGTCAGTTCTCCCAACACCCATTTCAAAATATTTCTCTAGTCAGTATCACAACAATTCTACAAACAATCTGCAGGTGCAAAATAGCAAAGTTAGTTTATAAAACCCGTATCATTGTTTCTAATAGTTTACATGGGAAAGGCAGAGCTCTCATGAAATGCTGCAGCCTCACAAAATGCTGCAGAAAGCTGGAAAGTTTCTCTGCTGAAGCTTTTTAGCAACCACATTCTACTGTCATTGAGGATGGGTATAACATTAACTTTAATAAAGAGATCATAGTGTCTTTGTGAGAAGAAGTGGGAATATTCATATTGAGCAGAATTATATGACAGAATTTGCATCCGTTAGAAACAGTCAGATAGTTGGGTTATAGCTGAAATCCTGTGCTTGACATACAGAACTCAAGGCTTCCTGCATCAATTCCTCCTGGGCAAGCTAGCCAAGGTAGTTCTGAAATGTGCAGAAAGCACTCCTATGTTTCGTGTATCTCCATTTGCAGCTTTGACAATAATTCATGCTGCAGTCAGTGAAACACATTTTCCTCTTTTCAGAGCCCCATTGATCACTGAACAAGCATCCGAATTAGAGCAGACATTACTGATAGTAGTAAATCTGATTTAAGAGTAACAGGAAGAAACTAAATCTTTCTATTTTATATCAAGACCTAATTAGAAATTCCTTTCTTCCTTCCTTTCATCTGTTTGCTGGTGTGACCAGAAACAAAAACAGTATTTTAGCTGGTAATGTACTTCTGATTTAAATAGTAACATTACAAGGAGATGTGTATTAGTTTTCACCGCTGTCTTGTATGCATCCTCTTTCAGGTAAGCATTTCATTTGCTTTTTGACCTCCACTACAGGACTTTTTATTGATCTATCAATGTTGGTGCCTGTTTTTCTCTCATTTGTGTTTCAGTTCACTTAGAACTCAGACATACACAAGTAGGTCATATTATTCCCTCCAACATTCACCACTTTGCCTTCAATGAAAGTTATTTCATCCAGAATTAGGCTGCCTGTTCACCAAAGTCCTTTTGAAGTTCTTCACAATATCCTTGAGACCTGATTAACCCAAATATGCTTAGCTGTTTTTGTTGCTAATTAAACCACCTCATTCTTCACCTTTGCCAAGTTACTAGGAAGGATATTCAACAATGCAAACATCCTATGTGGTAAATTTGCACTTACCACTTTCATATACTTGAAAATAATAATTAGTATTCACTTAGCTTGCTTTCTTCTGCAAGACTTCTGCAAATCTATTCTGGATTTGTTTCAATGATATCAGAATTTAATCTTTGCAGTTCTCTCCCATTTCATATAGCTGAGAAATATAATACATTGCAGCCTTGACAGAAATAAACAAAGACATGAACAGAAGAAGAGCTTATGCTTGATGAAATTTTTGTTTTCCATTTTTATAAGAAAAATTAAAAAAAAAATGCAGAGATGATCATAAAATCACCCTGATAACAGTGAACAGAAGAAACAGAAATCTTTAAAGTGGCATGCCAAAAAAAAAATTACCTGGATAAACAGGGATGATACAAGAGGTGCATTTTCATGTTAGGAATGATAATTCATTACTGTGAAATAACAACTAAGTTGGTTGAAGACCAGGTCTCAGTTACAACAGTGATCTTTATTTCTCAATTGCTCCTTATCATATCTAATATCCTTACATAACCAAAAGTAAATTTTTTTTAAGACTACTTTTTCTCAGTGGTGAAAACCATTCACCTTATGTCTCAACAAGCAAACATCAGTACTGAAAAAGATAGTGGGTGAGCAATATTTTGACTACTAATATGAGAAATAAAGAAATTATTGGGTAGTTATTTAGCTACATGTGGAATAATCTTTACAACCAGTGAACAAAGTAGAGTACTTGACACAAAGTTTATAAATATAAAATATAACTGTCTTAATTTTTTTTGCCAGTTCTGCTGTATGCATTCATTTCAAAGTCACTTATTGCTTGCTCTATGCAATCCTTAAAAATCTCAGCCCCAATATTGCTGACAAATAGATGACTTTTTACATCAAGAAAAGATGATGAAGTTGGTGGGTTTTTTATTATTTTTAGCATTACAGTGAGCATGTAGGATCTTGGTGAGGAGGGTTTTGAAAAAAATATTGTGGAGCAAAACAATATTAGAAATATCCTTTTTTATGACACGTCAAAAAATGTATTATCTAAGTGAAATATTAATGCAGTAAAGATTTTACGTCTGATGTCCTACAAATCTTGTCTGAAGAGAATTATTTAGTGAAATCTTTCTGTATTTAAAATGTACATAGGGGTAATTTGAAATTATTCATTTATTTATATATATAACCAGAAACTTGTATGGCCATAAATTCAAACTTAGATACTTGTAGGCTTCTGTGTGTGACTTTAGGATTAACTAGTTTTAAAATAGACTAAAAAGCTTGTAAGTCACCTTCCAATTTATTTTTGGCTTTTGGCACATACTTGCTGTTGTACTCCTTTTCCCACTACCTTTTTCTGACAAACTGTAGTTCATGTTAGACAAGCTTTTGACCTATAATTCGTGGCAGTGTCCACTGGGTGGTAATAACAATAATTAGGGTTTTATGATGTGAACAGAATTGTCCAGCATAAATAGGGTCAAAATGAACATCAAGATACATGCACAACATAGGAAACATAATCTGTAGATCAAATCTTAAATAAATCACTATAAAAAAATGTTTTTTTAGATGTGTTTTTGTATTTTGTTTGTTTATTTGTTTGGAATGTTTGTGAGCGTTTTTTGGGGGTTGTTTGGTTGGTTGGTTTTTGTTTGGGGATTTTTTGTTTTGGTTGGTTGGTTGGTTGGTCTGAGGATTTTTCGTTTGGTTGGTTTTGGGTTTTTGGGTTTTTATTTGTTGTGTTGGGGTTTTTTTTTGTTTTTTTTTTTTTTTTTGATGGGATTCACTCGACTTTAGTTAATACTAAATACTGATATCTGAGAATGCCTTGAATGTCAGGATTATAAATGGCATTCACGGTTATTCAGTCATGCAGATATCTAAATCATAGATGCCTACATGAGGACAGATGTAGCCCATGTTTTTATTCTTCAGTTTGATTAACTCACTATGTCCAGCTTCAGACTTCATGTCTCTTGACCTCATCTTACAAATTTATGGATTCAACCCTCTTTTCCCATTCGCCTCTGCTTGGACATCATCATTCTACTGCATCCTGATTAAATACTCATTTACAGTCATACAAAAGATCATGAATTTGGGGTTTAGATGGCTTAACATGAAGTGTTTTCTTTCTGTCAGAGACCATAATATTCTTACCTCTAATTTCTACTAAACTGAGCTGATTTAATTTTTTTTTTCTTTTTTTTTTGCTTGAGCATTCTGGCTTGTTAACCTGTGAAGTTTTCACCTGGAAACAATGTAGTTTGATGAGCTTTTACTTTATTTCTGTTAAATTTTCTTGTGAATCCATGGATTTCTTATTTTTATCATAGATATAGTATATATCTATATATCTATGTATATAGGTCAGCCGAATCCTGTCACGAAACCCTCTCAGAATTGCAGTACACATAAATTTTGTTATAGAACAGTTAATATCTTTTCTAGCAGCATTAGCTTTTTCTTTTTTTCCTATAAGATTTAATGCATTTGTGCATGAAATTTCAAATATCTAATTTCTAATACTAAAAGCTGCTTTTAGTTGGCTGATTTCCAACAGTCAGCTCTGCCTAGTTTTAAACCTTCAATAAGGATATTTTGTGGTTTAGGAATGGTACACCCCACTTTAGTTGTCCCACTGACACTGCTCCAAACATCTCTGCCTCTTGCTTGCTCCCCCTCCTTGTCTTCCCTCCCCATGTGGCACAAAAGGCAAAGATCACAGGCTGAGATAAGAACAATTTACTGGAAACAGCAACGAGATAAGAAAACGAACAGTACAAAAGAGAGAGTGATTCACATGCAAAATGTTTAAATACCAAGCCTGATCGGACCCAACCGTGGACCCATCCCACCACTCCCCCTGGCTTGGGACTGGCGCTATGTTCCCCTCACCAGAAAGAGCCCCTTCTCCTTGGAAGAGAGTACCTTTTCCTCACATCCGAGGTGAAGTGGCATAAAATAACCTTCAAGTCCTAGCCACGCGCCCTCCTGGCTACTGCAGAAGTTAACCCTGTCCTGGCCAGAAGCAAAACAGTATAATACGTTTATTATGGTCTACCTGAAACAGTGCACTATTATTTTCCAGAGTTACCCAGTGTGCTAGTTCAGTTGTCCAAAGCTGTCAGTTACCTTTGAAAGTTCTGTAAAGCAGATCCATTCTAAGTTGTACTTAGGACATGTTAGTCTGGCACGCTTCTTAAACACTTTCTTAAATACATGTTCTACCTATGCCTCATCATTTTCATAGCCTGTCAAACCACTTCTACAAGGCTGACCAAAAAAAAATACTCTATTACCTCATTTCTTATTGTTTTGCAGAAGAATTTTGTCTGTTTTGCCAATCTTATGTGCTGGGTTGAGGTCAGGAGAGATGTTTTTGCTACTCAACAAAAAGAATGGTTTCCGTCTCTTTAGGTGACATCTTAAAATCTTGTGTTTCTGTGCATTTTTTTTAAACAGGAAAAATTGCTATCCACAGCACAGTACTAATACTGTAATAGCCACAGTGACAAAGAGCCCTGCTTTATGCAAGAAGTTGATGAGCCCTAACCACTCCTATTATTTTATTCCGTAAAAAAGACAATATAAATGTACTGAACTAAACAATAAAAGAAATTAGAAAGAAAGAATTACAAAGTGAGAGAACTGAATTCATACTAAGTAACAATATCTTAGTTCATTGTCCCAGTTTCAGACAAATTAGAAGAAAATGTCCTGAGATTAATGTCCTCTAATAGAAAGCAGGTTTCAGCAGCCCCTCCCCCACCAGTCACCCCAAGACATCCATTCAGGTGAGTTCTGCTGATAACTGCAGCAGGGGTGGCAATCATATTGTAAATTGGATACTAGGTAATTCTTGCAAGATCATGGGGTATAGTCCTGATTTTAGGTGTCCAAAATATTTAAAAGACTCTCAAATAAAAGTGACCTACTTGACAGTAATGCTGTAACTAACGACAAAAATAAAAGTGTTGTGAGGACAGATATAATAAACGAGTATGGAGGTTTGTTTTACGCTTCTGTTTCAGTTGCTCCTAATTCTCACA
Source organism: Aleadryas rufinucha (assembly GCA_013397815.1). Classification (NCBI taxonomy): domain Eukaryota; kingdom Metazoa; phylum Chordata; class Aves; order Passeriformes; genus Aleadryas; species Aleadryas rufinucha. Next base: position 80,694 of record VZTH01004000.1, read on the forward strand.
ACCCAAATTCAAAGGATTTTATTTATTTATTTATTTATGTATTCATTTGTAGTTGCTGAAATTTTAGTGCATTCATCATTACTGCAAGGCCAAGTTCATTTCAGTATTTTCAAACAATGAATACTGAAACATGGTTCCTCTACCTAGGGAAATCTCAAATGCATAGACTGATGGAGGCTGGGAAGCAATATCAAGAGAAATATCAGTTGTAAACTACCTGCTGCCTGTGTTCTTTTACAAATAATCTTCAACATGTTCTGGAAGAATAAAACTATTTGGTTAAAGGGAAGTTTTTTCTGATATATCGCATTGTCATTTTGATGGTTCTTTATTCTTCAAATTGCTTCAGCATCCTTTATCATCTGCAATAATTTGATATGGATTCTAAAATCATAGAACATTTTCACTTTAAATTCTATATTTTGAAATTGAAGGTTTCATTTACACACAGTATTATTTTTACATACTCTTGATATATTTGCTGTTTCATAGATTAAATAAAACCTATGTGAAAAGAAGCTGCAATATCAAATAACACACTTTCATCTTTCTATTTTAGACATGAAAAACGCTTGCACTTATTTAAATGTTTATGCTGTCATAAATATAAATTATTTAACAGTCTTTTACTATGATTTTTAAAATTTTTATTTATTTTTATTTTTATTCTAATCAGATTTATTATCAATAAATCAGATGGTATGGAGGAATGTATAAGGAAGCAACCTGTAAATATGAATGGAAATAACTACTTTATTCGTTCTTTTCACCTACCACTGTATTCTGAAGGCAGTAACAGAGATATCTTGGACTGTCCGCAAGGAATAAGAAAGTGTACTTTGATAGTAATATAACATTTCAAAATATGTATGCTGCTTTTTTCAATTTGACTACATTTGAATTAATTTGTAGACTATCTCCCCAATGAGTACTTTAGCCTTCACTCTGACTTTCCATGAAAACTCATTTTTCCACTGATATTTTTACCTTGAATATTGTATTTGGTTCACTTCTCTTTCAATTTAATTCAGCTAGTAGTGGAGAGAAACTAGATGCCAATGCAGACGAGAATCTGGGGCATTTTTTATTAATTATTTTTAATCCTGCTCTCCCATGAACAAAAGAACAAGTTTCTGTTTCCTTTCATGTAATTCAGGCACTTTAGGGTGTTGTCCTAGGTTACAGTGTAAGACGTGCTCAAAAACATTTCTTCTTTTACCATCTTCATAAAATATTGAATCCAGGTGGGGCAGTGTTTTCCTTGCCTCCTCCCTCTGGGAGCTATCTTTGTTTAATGGGCAATCAAGGACCCTGCCCATGGCTCATAGATAACTGCCTCTGGACAATCTTTTGTTAATGGGCCCATCAATGCCTTATCATCCCATTGTGAGAAGCTCCACACAAAGGGAGAAACCAAGCATTCCATCCTAAATATAAACTAGGATTCCAAACACCACAGACAGCCTTTTCCCACTGGATTTCCAGAGGACAAGAGCTACCACTGGACTTTCAGACGGAGACCAGACTCTTTTTCTACAGGATCACTGCTTTAACAGGACCACTTCATCTGAACTGCTCCCAGCACCCTGACTGACAGGGTGCCAGGCTGTATTCTGACTTTGTCAGTGGTTCGCTTCTGTACTATTGCATTTATTTTACCTTTTCCCTATTAAATTGTATTTCTGACTTGGAGTCACTAGTTTGCTTTCAAACCTGTACAGGTGTCTAAAAAAGCATTTGACACCAAGTCATTTAGGTAACTGAGTTGTTCTCCTGACTCTTCACTAGCTTAGCAGAAGACCGCCACCTTGTAAACACTTGACGATGTGTATATATGTATATGCAGAGACAAGAAAACCCAAACAAACAAAAGCAAACAGAAAAACCCCATAAACCCCCTTAGTTTAATTCAAAACTGCAAAATCAGTCAGCCAAAAGACACAACTCTCTATTTCCTTACTGATTCACTTTATAGTTTCTTTCTTTGTGAATCTTTGTGACAAAACGTATGGTGCACAGAGGGATGTTAGAGTACAAAATGTTAAAAAAGCCCCAAACCCCAACATTTTCTTTCACCCTTTTCCACAATCACTGCATTTACACTGTGGATGGAATCCCTGCACAGGGTGCCATGAGAGCTGGGTTCCAAGAGGAATGTTCTGAGTATGTCCTGCCCTCAAAGGTATTGTGGTCTTTGCAGCTCCCCTCACTTCTTATCCTTTGGCCATCACCCTCAGAGTATCAAAGTCGTAACATGTCCAGAGAAGGGCAACAAAGCTTCTCATAAATTTTGGTTTCCTTTGGAAAGGTAGAAATGTTGTCAGTGGAAATCTTCCTTTCTCTTGAAATCAGGATATGGTCTTGAGGAATCATTAAGTAGATTATATCCCAGATCAGTCCTGTTCCATTATAGAGTCATACAATAAATTTCACTTTGAATTCAAATCTTATCCTTAAAAATGCACAGAGAAAAACGACTATTTTTTAATGTAAATCACAGAATGACTGCTACCACAAACCAAATTTAGACAAATTTTAACTGTTTTTCAAAAAGTGAGATTAAATATAATATATCAAAACTAAAACAATAGATTTAAGTCATATATCTAAACTGTTATAATTTTTCTTTGTCTTATTATGAGTGAGAATTGGAGGTCCATGATTCTCAATCCGTAAAATCAAAATTGTATGCAGTTACATACGTGCCAAATAACTGAGTGGCAGCAAACACCGAATCAAATATGTAAAATCTCTGAAGTCCTGGAATTTGCTAGTTAGCCAATGGTTATCTAATAGAACATCTGAGCAGTGTTATAAACATTACATGTACAAATGGAATAATGAAGCACACAAAGAAAGTAAGAAAAGTCTGTATTTGCTGTCGTATTCTTTCCATCTCTCTTTGGGTCTTCTCGGGTACTACCCACTTTTATTTTTAAATTCTCCTTCTGTTATAGAATACTACCATCCTATGGGGAATCACATCAGTCATGAGCAAATATATGAGATATCCATTTCCTAGCTTCATATCTATAACTTCCCATGCTATACTTGATTGAGATAAGAGAGTGGAAGAAAGAAAGACAATTAAAAAAAAAAAAAAAAGAAAAAAAAAAATGGAGCAGGCTGAGAGAAAAGAACTTAGGCTTAAATGGGAACTACAGGGGAAAAGATACAGAAATTAATTCCAGGAACTAGGAAAAAAAGAGGACTTAGCAGACATAAAATAGAAAAAACCATAGTGATCATATTTAAATTAATACAATATGCTATCTATATATCAATGACTAAAAAATATAAATACTATCTCACATTTAAATTTTATCTGGCACTGGCTCTCTGTGCCAGGTGTAGATGACACATTTTGTGCTACAGTGACAGGATAAGGGCTATAAATTGAAACATAAGAATTCATTCTTCCAATTAAATGTTATTGTGGAGTAGGGCAATTGAAGGATTTTTATATTAAATGACCACTGCCATATTTACTGGCTACCACAGAACAAGTGTATTGATTTTTTGGACACTTTTTACCTCTCTACAGATTAGCCACATCTTTGCAGTTTTCTATTCTTTAGGTCTGTGGATTGACTTGTGAGTGGAAAGTAGCGATGTGTGATGTTAGTATTAGGGATTTCACATCTTAGTATTAGAAGAAAAGACACTGTTTGATGTATCTGAAATATGACCCATGTCTGATGATCCATGGTTCTGCAACTTTAATAGACTTCAATATAATTACAAATCCCAGATGAGAAGGAGATGAGATCTACCCATGCAGAACTCCATGCCCTTTTCTTCAGGCTATTTCTCACACTCCCCCTCGCTCACGTAGCTCAGTTTATGTACTCTACAACAAAGCACAGTGTGTAACATGGCTAGAGCTCATGTTATATACATACATAAAAGACTGAGTTAAGAATAGGAAAACAATATAAATAGACATACATGGATTTAGCAGGGTAATTCAGGGTGTTTAGAACCACACACCTTCCATCTCCTGCTCATATGACTAGCAAGACCACTGCAAATGCCACGGCCTCTTTCCAGTTCCTTAACTACACAAATCAAGGTCAGTAACAGTAGAAAGAAAAGAAGCTGAAGAACATACATCATCCCTGCTGAAATCCTGTTTCTTTTCTTGACCTGTTCCATTTTCTTACAGCGGAGCTGCAAACTCCAGTTTAATGTGAATAACTTGACTTCAAAAGAAAGATAAGTAAACTAGATAAATTACCACAAGGAGTTCAGGGTGTTGGAAGTGAACAACAATTCCTCTTTAGAGACCAAAAATCTCTTCAGAGAACAATGAAAAGAAGTTACAGAGATGATTCGAGAAAGCCATGTCAGTTCTACCTGTCTGATTTCTGTTTTCATTAGTATTAGTGCATTTTGTTGTTGTGGTTTTTGTTTTTTTTTTTTTTTTTTTAAAAAAAATAAAATGGAAAAAACCATCCAAAAAAAAAAAAAAAACCATTCCCAGTTTTTTTTTTTTGGGGTTTTTTTTTTTTTTTTTGTTGGATGGCTTTTTCCATTTAATTTTTTTGAAAACAAACAAACAAACAAAACCCAAACAAAACAAAACTGTGAATGGTTTATTTTATTCTTGTGAGCTGAGGTAGAAGAGAGGTGCTGGATGATAGCTTATGGAATGAAATTATTGCTTATTCAGCACGAGTTTCTCAACCCTTCTACAATATCTCACTTCTTTTTCCCCTTTTCCCTTCCTCCTTTCTCAATTCTTTCCTCCCTTCCATCTTTTCCTTCCTTCTTTTCTTGTAATAAAAACTTTAAAAAGAAATATTTCTTTAGAACATAAATCAATGTGGTCCCATAAATTAATGGTATTTGGTGTAAACACACACATGAATTCATATGCAAGGATGTATTTTCTATCACAAGGAGTTTGAGCTCAAAGAAAGACAAGTATTACAGGAGGAAAATGAGTTACAGTGTAGTAATAGCAAGTTAAGTCAGAATATATGAGGGAAAGAAAAGATGAGTGAATACAACAGTAATTTTCCATAATATATAATTTCTTTTATCATTAACTTTTCCCTCCGAGAAAATACTTTTTCAAATTTAGACTTAAATTTATATCTGAAATAATTAAAACTATTTCTTCCTATGTAAGTAAAATCCTACAGCCAGAAAGAATCTGAAAATGTCTTTAGGAATCCAGCTTACATCAAATCAGTCCAAGTAAAATTAATGGAAACATTCCTTTGAGAACATTTTAAAAACAAGTAGCAAATATGAGAATATGATGAAGTATATCAAATTGTAGATATCTCCAGAGGGTGTTTGTTGGGTAGAAGGAATCAGCAGGACTTAGACATGGTTCAAGTATGAAAATTTAAAGAGAAAGCTGAGCTGAAGATGTGTATGTACATCTCATCACCTATGAAGATATATATATATAGAGATATATATACATTATATACCTTAGTAACAGGTAGTTAAAATTAATCTCATTTTAAACAAGGTAGACTAAATAACTTTGGTTCCCTTCATTGTGAATGGTCAAAATGAATATTCTGAGCCTTTGACTAAATCATGATACCTAAGGAGACCCCATTGTCTTTCTGGCTAAAATTTTTTCAATGCATTGGTCAATTCCAAACATTTAAAGGAGAGGCAGAAATTTCAGTATTCCTCTGAATTTCATTTAGTGAAATTCCCAGCTGGACTGGGAAAAACTGCATATGTTCCCACTGACAAAAAGGCAGAATGAGAACAAAATCATCTGCTCTGTTTGGCAGCTAAGTTCTTGCCAGTCTTTTCATCTGTACCAATTTACATCAACCAGCACTAGGACTGAACTATTTATATTGGTGCCTGTATTTTGCCAAGCCAGCAGCAATAATGATATTGCAATTATGATACCTCAAAAAGTATCACATTAAAACAAAACATTGTAATGTTCTGAAAATTTATTTTCAGTACTGGTATGACTAATATAGAGGTGCAGACAAGTACAGAGCTGCAGCCAAGTATAGAACATAATGAGGTTCTCAAGCTATATCTATCCAACTAAACAAAAGAGGATTAAAGTAAAATGTACACTGTACTCTCATTATTCCTGTTGCACTCTAATCATTCCTGTTAATTGTTAACTTGCTCCCTACACCAGTTCAACAACTGCATTTCCCTGAAAAAATGTGTCGGCTTTATTCAGTGGATACTTTGCTTCACTTCCGAAGACATTTGTGGCAAGGCAGCACTATTTCTAGCTTTCACAAATGTATATTTTTCTATCTATCTCTCATATGCTCTCATGTCACAACCAGATGCAAGCAGTGCATACTTTCAGGTTCATGATTAAAAAATAAAATAGAAATACCCTTGGTTGGTTGCCACACCATGACACCTTTATGCCTAACACTAAGTGAGGAAACTGTATGAAACAATATCATATTACACAGCTACAGAGGCACTATGCAGAATCTAGCAGAGAACCAGAGCTAGGTACTGTGCCATACGGATGAAATCATTCTTCTCAAGAAGGAGCTGAAAGCTTAGTGAATGAATTCCAGTGAACATTGCTACTTGATATTTTGGCTGAGGATTGGTTCATTGATGCAGTATTGGTTCCTTGAAGCAGTATGCCTGTGAAGTTGCTCCCTCTTACTATATTCTCTCTTGAGGATAGAGGGTGTGCACAGGAGAAAGAAGAACAAATCTGTTCTTGTGATTTTCATTCTATTGTTAAAGGATCATATCTGTTCCTTCTCTGCCACCTACTAGTAAGCTATTCAGCAAACCTCTGATTTCAGTCAGTAATTGCAGCACTAATTACAGTTCTTGGTCTCCTCTTATGTACATAGAAATTTGGATTTTGTCCAGAAGTTTCTCAAGGGCAACGAAGAGCTCTTCCAGCTGGGGAGTTGAAAGGAGGCAGAAGCTGAAGCCAAACTCTCATCCTGCATTTCCTTTCCCTGCTATTGGAGAAGGGATGAAGGCTATTAGGCAGTGTCCTAATGGACATGTATTGTCCATTCGGACACTGCCTAATAGCCTGCATGGAGCTGTTTTTATGTGTGTGTGTGTTTTGGTGAATGTAGGATGTAAATGCATTGCAATCTTTAAGTACCTAAAGACTTTATAAAATAATTTGTTCCATGATTCTATAATTCGAGAAGGAGTTATTCATTTCAAAGTTAACCTTTTGGGGTTTAAATTTATTTTTGACAAAAATATGAGAGGGACACCAGCTCTTCCCTCTGTCTCTTTCCTCCCCCACAAGGAAACAAAAATTTTTGATTGAATATATGAAGCCAAGAAGACTGATTTTGAAAAACATGGAAAAGACAGAGTAATTTAGACCAGATAATTCCAGAACAATTATGCAAAACATATTTAGTTTTAAGCAGAAATGAAATATGGTGGCAAACAGACATTCTTCCCGAAATAAAGACTGAAATCCTGACTGAATTTGCTCATTTTGCTCACCTGCAAGGGCTCACTTGCTTTTCAACTTGTATTTTTAAAAATAAAATATTTAAATAAATAATATTTAAATAAAAAGTGTGATGGTACATACGATACTGTGCCGTGGGCATGTGATGGCACAAGAACTTGCTTGTCATGGAACAAGACCGGCTGAAGGTGTAGTCATATTTACTGTTTTCTGTGAGACCCACAGCAGTCTTATTCCCCTTTTCTAACCTTTGCCAAGTCCTGTGTAAACGTCTTCAGGCTTATGATTGAGGGGGTCCTTTACCAGCCTGTGGTGGGCTCATACCCGGTTGCTGCAGCCGTCAGTCACCCAGGCTCCGCCTCGGATGAAGGTGTCTCCTCCTGGGAGGAGGAGTCNCGTGGGCATGTGATGGCACAAGAACTTGCTTGTCACGGAACAAGACCGGCTGAAGGTGTCATATTTACTGTTTTCTGTGAGACCCACAGCAGTCTTATTCCCCTTTTCTAACCTTTGCAAAGTCCTGTGTAAACCTCTTCAGGCTTATGATTGAGGGGGTCCTTTACCAGCCTGTGGTGGGCTCATACCCGGTTGCTGCAGCCGTCAGTCACCCAGGCTCCGCCTCGGATGAAGGTGTCTCCTCCTGGGAGGAGGAGTCCGAGGGCAGGACTAGGGTGTAAAGCCTGCCCACCCCTCTGGAAAGTTCTAAAAAATTCAATACCCTATTGGTTCTTTACTGTTGTACCCTCCCCTTAAGAAATTTTATTGGATCTTGGACCCTTGTACCCTCCCCTTACCTGTTTCCCCATTGGTTGCATCCCTCGACTCCTCCCAGTTTTCCCCTCCCTTATAACACCCTGCGCACCCACAGATCCCTGGAGTTCTCCCTCCGACCTCCTCCTTTCTAGAACCCTTCGTCCTTTCCCCAGTAAACAGAGACCTCGGGGGAGACCCCCTTCCCGCAGCCCTTCGTCTTCTTTGCCTTATTACATCGCGCCGTGCTCGCCTTTTCCCTCGGAGCCATCTCCACGTGAGCTAACCACGCCTAAGCCTTAGGCAGCGCCACCCCTGGTGCAGGCTAGCAGGCCCCAGTGGCTGGCGTCCCTGGCTGAAGGGCAGGTGAGGAACGCAGGCAACACCAGCCCAACAGTCAGAGAGCAGATTTATGGTCCTTTTCCTTGTCTTTGTTGCTTCCTAGGCTTTAGGAGTTGTGTACACAGCTGTTCTTTGGGGTTTGATTTTGGTTGTTTGGGAAGGAGCGTTTCTTTCTTTGGTTGGTTAGTTGAGTTTTTTTAATTTCCCCACCTTATATTTGTTTGGGTTTTTTCTCTGCTAATTATTAACCAAAATGTTTTTGGCTAACAAATCAGATGTCTTTGCTTTCCAAGACTCTACATACCCTTCACATATCACAAATGCTTACAGAAATTATCATTAAAAGTAATCAAACTGGAATTACTCTTCCATTACTTTACATATTTTCAAAGTTGTCTATACTGAAGCTGCTCAGCCTGGTCCATTTCATTTTGTTCCTACAAAAAATCACAGAATCATAGAATGGGTAAGATTGGAAGGGACCACAGTGGGTCATCTGGTCCCACCTCCCTGCTCAAGCAGGGCCATTCTAGAGCACACGGCACAGGATTGTGTCCAGATGGTTCTTGAATATCTCCAGTGAGGGGGAATCGAGAACCTCTCTGGACAATCTGTGCCAGTGCACAGTCACCCACACACTGATAAAGTTCTTTCTCATAAAAATGTATTTTATTAGTTTTTAAAAGGTAGCTTAACATGAGGTTTTGATTAACAATTCTGTGAAAATATAGTGTTGATCCCCTAACTCATCTAGGCTAGGATTAAGCCAGAATGAATAGATCTCTTCCTCTCTTTCCCGGATGCCAGGAAGAAGCACTGATATTGTTTTATTTTAAAGACAGATGATGCAATGCTTACAAATATACTATAGTCACCATTAAGATTGTTTTAGGTGGTCTTTTAAGAGCAAGAGCATTTTCAGCTCACTCCTGTCTTGGCTTTTTGCCTAGTATTAATGTCTATTACTGAATGGAAAGATACTTTAACTTTGTTTCAAGAATCATAACCTTACATTTGCAATACTACTAGTTCTCTACTTGGTTTTGCTGATTACAGGACAAAGCTTATTTTTTTTTTATATTTAGTACAACATGAACAAAAGCACAGAATTTCCCTCCAAACTATTCTAAACTCTAGACACCTTTGTCTTAGATTAAAAAAAAAAAAAAAAGAGGCTAGGGAAGATTGAATATATAGACATTTTAGATTATTTCTTCTGCAAAAAAGAATTCAGTCTATAAATTCAAAATATCCCCATTTCTCCAATGTCCCTGCCAAATATCTATTTCTATTGTTTTAAAACACCACCATTCTATGAATCTAATTTAATTTCTCTGTTTTGGTAGAACCACACAATTTCAGAAAATATGGCACTGTTGGCCTAGAAAAAGTGGTCTGGAACCATTACAGTCTATGCATGATTTTCTACTCAAAGTGAGCATCAGTGAAAAGTGCTGAGGACCATTCTGGGCATAAATATGAATCAGTATGAAAATCAATGTACATTTACTGAACTGAAACAAGCAATTTTATTGGTTTACTTTTTACCACTCCTATTTAGGAATTTAAGTTCTTAATGCAAAAAAAAAAATTTCTTTTGCTTTAGAAAAAAAAGCAGTATTCAAAAGCTATTGCTATTTATATATTTTCATTAAAAAGGAAATGAGTAGAAATACTTTTAATTGAAATGCTAATAGGAAGAAAAAAAATCCTTTAATTTTCCATGAAGGAAAAGTAATTTCTGCTTACATTAAGTGCCTATATGAAATATTCCATTTCATTTCAAGAACTGTTTTTTTAAATTTTATTTTAAATTTAATAAATCCATATTTGACTCTCTTAGTAATCAATATGGCTTTCAGAGATAGTGTCAACTGTCATGAATGCCTTCTTCGCATCTCTTCAGGAAAAGCTTGCATGTATTGTGTGTAACATAGTATTGATTGGAATTAACATCACTAAGAACAGTGAAAAATTACTTTCTTACAGACTGAAAAGTCGACTGACAGTGGAACAAAATGGTCGAAGATATAAGGGCAATTAAATTTATGACCTGATTCAAAGTTGAAGTAATTTTGGAGTCTTGCCATAGACTTCACATGGTTTCAGAAGAAGCCTTTATAAAAAGTTTAAGAATTCTTTTTTAATCCAAACCCAAATCTGTTTTCAAATATTAAGCAAGAAATTCAAACTGTGCATGCTTTAATGCCATGTGCATAGGACATATCTGTGTTTTAAGGTAATTAAACTGAATATTTTCATTCATGACAACATATCAAATCCTCTTTATCAGGTTTATCTACTCAAATTCCCAGGCATAAGTAAATTATCGTAATGGAGTTGACAGTAGGACAAAGAGCCGAGAAAGACCATGTACTGGAAATGGCATCTGGATGCCAGACCAAACACCTTAAATATTAGTATTTTATATCTATGTTTAGGGAACTCAGTAGACTCCTATGTTTCATTTGTCCAAAACAGTCACTTTGATAAACAAAGTAAAATTTCAAAACCCCACAAAACCAGAAATAGAAGATTCTCACTTTCCATTTTAAGTTATGAGAAGACAGTGTATTTACCAAAATGTTAAGATCCAGTTATTAAAATTATTAGAAAGATGTCTCTGCATGAATTAAGGAGTAAATGAGACCATATGCTGCAGTCAATAGTATGGATTTTATTTAACAGTAAATGTGAGAGAGAGGAGATAGAAATAAATAGAAAAAGAGGTGGTGGGGTGAAGAGAAGGAGAGTGACAGAGACAGATTAGATAGAAAATACCACCACTCTGTGGATCCTGATGGCAACCTGTTGATCCTCTTCTTCTGGTCTTCCAGGTGGTGAGGGTCCCTCAAAACATAGAGTTCAATAAATTAATATGGTTGGGCCAGGATAGAATGTCTGGGTACCTCCACAGCAGAGGGGCAGGTTTGACACAGTCTCTTGCAGCAGACTCTGGATCTGTTGCATCACTTTGCATCACGTGCAGTGCTCTGCTGCAAGGCCTCAGCAATAAATCTGGGTAGCACTTTGGGGGTCTTTGATAGATTAGGACGCCTCCATAGCTGCCCCTCATGTGAATGTCCTGTGTATGTGGCTTTCCCAGGGTGGGGGGTTTTACAGCTCAGCCAGTTTGTGTAAGGGAGGATGGATATTCACTCCTTTTGACCAGAGGTTATGCCACACACCCAAAAACTCTCCTCCTCCCGTCTTTGTTGTGAGGCGAGTGTGTGCAATCTTGGCCTCAGTAGATGAGCCTGTGAGTTATGGCCTCCCCCACCTCAAACCCCTCCAGGGCTGATTTTGAGGACAGCTGCTGGGTTTGGCTTTCCTTTTTTGATACAATCTTCTCCCTCAGCCTTTTTTACTTGCCATAGGGGGCAAAAGTCCTCCTTAAAAATATTCAAGCCATTAATGATAACTTTTCAGTCTCTGACAGTCAAACATAATGATTCAACATAGAGGAAACCTGAAAGCTTCTGGGCTGCCGTTTGTTCAGACAATTTTCTATATAGAAGGTGTATCTTGAAACCTCATTAAAAAATGGTTTTTTCTTAAGGAAGTAATATGGTTTTTAATTTAAAAAAACTTGAAAAAATCCCCCAAAAAACCGAAGACAATCTGAATGATGGGTAAATTCTGAGGTAAGCAATGTCCTTTTCGATACAATTGTGAGGGAAGGTGAATGAGCTGGGCATCAACCCGTATTGGAAAGCAACCAATTCTGAGAAAAAAGTGATAGTTTACTCTTCCTGAAGGTCATGGTTCAGGATGTTTAGCATAACTGTTGTCTGATGTGGAAAAGAAAATTGTCTGAGTCATGTAGAAGAAACAACGCACTCTTGGTTTTATTCCCTCCAGTCTGGCTTTGTTGTACTGATGCCATGATGCTTTTTTTTGCTTTTTATATATACCCCCTCTATATACTCTTTTGTATAACTTTTATGTGTTCTTAAGGGCCTTTTAGCCCACATACTTCTAATTCTTCAGATTTGATAACCAGCATAAGTCCAGTATTCTGTTAAGCCAGGAGACCAAACATCTCAGAAGCCTCAGAAACCAAGGTCTTCTCTGGAACACATTTTGTGAACTAAGATAGGCCTGTCCAGGGGGGGAAAGTTCCTCGGAGAGGGGGGTTCACTCAGCCTCTCATTGGGGAATCTTTGATAGATATGCTAATTGGTAAAGTCTATAATTTTATACCCAAACTATTGTGGGTGTGCATTTCGGGGGGTGCTCACGGGGGTGCATTTCAGTGTGCATTTAGATGCTCATTCCAGCGTGCTCCACCTGGATGGAGTGCACCAAGGATCCTTAAAATAAATACCAAGGTAAAATCCCTTTTTTCCCCTCTAAAAGTGTTTGGCTCTTGATTTTAAGACCAAGAAAAGGCATCAGTACATTGGACTCAATGAAATTCGTAATGCTAATCTGTTCATGCTTTCTGAAGACTCCAAAATAATTTCTCTTCTAGAGCTGCATGGATCCTTTTATAGTGTAGAAAGTCACACAAAAGATTATTTTTTAAAAAAAAATCTCTATTTTAAAATCTTACTTCATCCATGGTCAAGGTTAGGTAAAAGTTGGGATAGAGACATCAGTAAAAGGAGTAAAAAAGTAGATCTAAAGGACTGGTAATTTAACAAATTTTCCCAATTCAAGGAATGTTTAGCAGTTACAGTTCAACAAAGAACTGGAAGCCACAAGTCTTAACGGTTACATCTTTATGATTCTGTGAGCAGAACTCACTTGTATTTCATCACTTCATCAATGAAGATAGCAGGGGGCACAGTGTAAAACATTTCCCTGAAGCCTGAATGAACAACACCCATGACTCTCCCCTCACCTACCTAGGCAGTCATCTTATCATAAAAAGGCTATCAGATTGGTCACACATGATTTTCCTTTGCTGAATCCATGCTGACTGCTTCAAATCACCTCCTTGTCCTTCATGTGTCTGGAAATGGTTTACACGGTTACTTGTGCCACCACTTTCCCATAGCTGAGCTGAAGCTATCTGTCCTGCAGTTCCCTAGTTGTTTCTCTTTGTCTTTCTTGAGAAGAAACGTGCTCTTTGCCTTCCAGTTTTCAGGAATCAATCCTGACCTCCACATTCTTTCAAATATAATCAAGAGTGGACCCACAAAGAGATTGGTCAGTTTCTTCTGCACTTGGTGTACATTCGAAAGATCTGTGAACTTCTCTACACTTAGGGTTAATGTCCAATAACTTGATCTTCCTCCACCTTTAAGTAAGTCTTCCTTAATTTACTTCAAGAAGAAAAAAGTCTTCCTGTCTCCAGACTTGTTCTCGAGACTCAAGGACTTAGGATTGTTGGAGGCAGTCTATCAACAAAGAGTGATTTGAAGAAGACATTGAGCACTTCAGTTTTTTGTAGTGTCTTTTGTCACCAGGTTTTCTGTCCAGTTTAGCATCTGGCATTTTTCTTTGTTTCACTTTTGCTGCAGCTGTACCTATAGAAACTCCTCTTCTTATTCTTCAAACCCTTCAACAGTCTAAACTCCAGACAGGTTTTACAAACCACATCCCTGCACACTTGGACACTTACCAAAGATGAAAATATTAAGTATATTCATGAAAGGTATTTACTCAGAAATCTAGGGTTCAATCTGGTGATGATTAGAGGGTATTTTAGGTTATTAGAGGATATTATAGGGTATTAGAGGGTATTTTATTAAATTCTAGGTATTTTATTCAACGTTAAGTCGTACTGCAGTTACAACTACTTGGCAAATGAATTATTTTTTTAGAATTCTACACACAGAAGATCACCTTAAATTGTCCAATAAATTGAGCTAATGTAAACCTTTACATATGTTCCATGTTTGAATTCAAATTATAAGACCAAAAGAGTTTATTAAAAAGAAATGGAAAATGCCACCAACATTGTATGAAATTGTGGATATGATTCTTACATCCTGAGGGAACTTCTTTGTGAAAGAAGAAGGCTTGGTCAGATCCATGTCCTCTTGTGTCTTTACAAAACAATTCTAAGGATTTCCTGATGGATTAGAGGGATTTCTAGATGACTGTGAGGTAATCCTATAAGACTAAATCACATGTAGCATTGTCCTACAGGATTTGTGAAAGACTAAAATATTATACTATAAGACCTGTAATGATTCCTTCAGAAACACAAGCCTGACTGAGTAGCTATTTTGATGAGTACAAGTTACAGGACAGGCAAGAGAATACATATTCTAATATACTCTAATGTTTATAACACCTGTATTTTATTACTCACTCAAGAGTAATTCATTCTATATTAAAGGCCAGTGTTAGGCATTTAACCCCTCAGAAAATTTTCTATTTTTCTGCTGTTATAACTAAAGTAAGGCAATTTTTATGGATAATATATGGAGCATAATTTTACTTTCTAACTGCTAGTTGAGCCACTGCTTTCCATCTTCTATGCAAATTTAAATTTATCAAGAATTGCAGAATTAAATTCATTAAATATAATGAAATACATGTTTAGGTTTAGCTAGATATATATAGGTTTAGTGTTAGATAGTGATCAAGAAATACTAAATTTTAAGGAAAATCTGCACTAATTGAACATTAATTTAAGCTGAGGTAGTGCCAATGACCCAAACTAGTTTATATACATGTAACAAACTCTACAATACAGTACAAACCAGCTATAGTTAGGGCTCTTAATTCTTATAAACATAACAAGGGTATTGGTTTGAAATAATAAATAAACCACATGTTTATTTTCTTGCCAAATCTCTACAGTCCCTGCAATAAGGGAAATCCATTGAGGATGAAATTTTCTCCTGTGTTGAGAAACTGGCTTCTTCATCATGAAAAAAGACAATTAAAAACTTTCTATGTTGTTGTTATGTTTTTCTTTTTTTTTTTTTTTTTTTTTTTGTCTGTATATTCTTTCTTCGTCTTTGGCTATGCTGCAGCTTTGCTTGAAATCAGCTGGTTCTTCTGCAAAAACAAATTAAATTTGTGACCTGAGACTGTTTGAATGGGAACCCTTAACATTTCGTTTTGTTAAAATACCAGGGAACTTATGTAAGTGTCATTCTGGCAGAGTGGGTTGGTATTGGTAGCGAATCCTTTTTCTTGGTGTCAGTATTGATTATATTTGTCAGGAGTCTTTCAGGTCACAAGGTCCTATTGTATACATTACAGTGTTACTGCCTTTAAGACTCCACATTATTTATCATCTTCTTCCTCTGTGATACAATTTTTTCTCCTTTTCTTTTAAGTTTCTTGGACTGTTGTATACAGCAGGACCTGTTGTCCAGGTCTTCATAGTTATCTTAACCTAGGATTAAATGAGGAGACTTAACGAAGTTGTACTTTTGTATGGTCACTTTAGTATTTGTGCAGCTAATATTTTCCTTGCAATATAGATGCATCTGTGTCTACTTCCACAACTATTTGAAACTGATTTAGCTTCTGGTTATAACTACTAATTTTTGCCCTCACTTACAGATATTTCTTCTTGCAGTTGATTGTCCAGTTTCTTCATTATCCATCACAATCCTTTTCAGGATTTTATTTTTATATAACTTCTTACATCACAGTTTATTGTCCAGTTTTCTCTTGCCTTATGTATTTTTCATAGGAATTTTTCTGATGTTCTCTGCTTTTTCTTTCAAGGAGTTGAAATCTCACTTTGTTCTTCTGGTCACACAAATTTATAATTTCTCAAATGTTCCAAGGACACTGTATCTTTCTTTGTGATATTACAAACTTTTATATGAGATTCATTGTTCCAACACTTCATGTATCAGCTCTTGCTGGGTTTTTCACACTCAGTTATGCGATAACTTGTTTGGATTTTTTTCTATTTCGCTTGCGTAGTTACTTTGTTTGAGGCTTTGGATGTTTTTTCCTTTTCAAAGGTGAGGTATAAAGAAATAGTAGTTTTCTAGGTATAAGTGGATGAAATATGCAGCAAATTTACAATAGTGTTGTATAGTAACAAGTTTTCAAGCTTCATTGACCATGATTCTCCTACTTGTACCTTGTATAAAAATGTATATGTAAGCAAAATGAAAAACAAATGAAGGCCAACTCTTCACTAAATTAGCAAATGTGTTTGTTATACAGTAAGATCTGAAACTCCAAAGAACTAAAAGAATTATGCTCCACAAAGTTTTAGAAGGCCTGGTAAGTCATTTGATCTCCTACTATGAAATGTATCAGTTCCCTCTAATATCTTTCACAATTAAACTAGATAAATGACACTATTTTTTTTTTCTTTAAAAACACAAAGTAGAAGGTTCAAAAAAGACCATGATTGGGCAGATGTTTGCTTTAATAAGGAGAGAGAGAGACTACCACACACATTTGTGAAAGACTGGATGCTAATTGGTATGAAAGTAAAGACAAAAGAATAGAAAGGACTTAGATATCTTTATTGCTGCATCTAAATGTATTTATATGCTGCATAGAGAATGATTGAAGCATTTTGAAGATTATCCACACCAAAAGGCACAATTCTAGTTTCACAGATCTTTCTTCTGTATTCCCAACACATTCAGAGTCAGTGAAAGCAAGAGAATTACACAATGCCATCAGATTGCTAACTTTAGGAAATATGATTTTCAGCATTTTAGGCCCCTTATTTCTCCTGCAGCTAGTCTGAATTTTTGAGAAATTACTGTCCTTTTGAAGCCTGTCAAAGGCTGCTGCTGTTTAGAAAAAGCAGTATTATTCCCATTTTTTAATGCTGTCTTGGTAGTTTAGCCAATATAGACATAAAACTGGTATTTGTTAGGAAATCTCTGTTTTCCCTGTGTTTTCAGGTTCTTTCAAGTTTTCTTGAGGGAATGGACTAAAGAAAAGTAATTTTAACATGGCATATCATCTAATTGTGAATATAAAATTTTGAACAAATCTCATATTTTCTGATGTAATAAAGCTTTGCTTCAGTATAGAGAGTTTATACAGGGCTCCCCCTTCTTGTTCTCTGCAGTTAAATAAATTAAACACATCTATTCTGAGATGTTTAAAAGTTAGACATCTAACTTTTTCTGCCTGTTCGCCTTCTGTCATAGTCAACAGAAAGTCAGGCACAACACGAGAACAATTCATCTCACCCCAAAACAGTCACCCAAGACAAATCAGTCAGAAGAGCTTGGCAGTATTATTTCTTCTACCGTAACTATAAACTTGGCTTACTAGTGCAGACATCCAACTTCCAAATACCTGCAGTTAGCTGAGATATATTCCACTTAGAATACTATATTACCTGGAAAACCTATAAGTTTTCACTGCTGGAAGACATAATTTATCTTCACAGAACATCTGGTTCTTTCTTTGATAAGTGAATCTCAGTAACCTAAGGCACAAAGGTAAATCTCTGCATGGTGTGAAGATGTTCTAAACCAAATAATTCATGAATAAACTTGGACCATCATATTCACAATATTAATCTCAAAGAATTTTAATGGCAAAATCAGAACATGGAAGGAAGAAATTAATCTAACAGAGACGTTGTGAGTTATTTTCTTGTCCACTGTGTATCTTGAAACACCTGTATTCTATGATGCTTGGAGTTCATATATTACATATTTATTTCTCAGGCCTCAGACTTCTAATTTTTGTTCATAACCTATTCAATGATTTGACATCTTCTTGAAGAGCTTTTCCCCCCTTTTTATTTTGAAGTTTCTACTCACTAGATTATACATCTGTCTTTTATAACCTACTCCTCCTCTGGCCTCCTGCTTCAGAGCCTCAGTAACTCTAGTGTTTCCTCTTTTATTAGTCTGTCTTTTCCCCTACATGATTAAATTGGAAATATAAGTACAGATATACTTCTGCCAAGGTTTTTTTAGATACATTCTGCCTTCTGTTCTGCCTACACTTCGTCCAAGACCAATTACTTACTATATGAATCAGTTCTGTGTTCATAGGTACAAGAGATACGTGGAGCTACTTGAGGAAGTCCAGCAAAGGGCCACAATGTTGATTAAGGGACTGCAGCACCTGTCATGTGAGGAAAGGCTGAGAGAGTTGGGACTGTTCAGCCTGGAGAAGAAAAGGCTCACTGAATTCCATGTGAACACAAGAAATTCTTTTTTTTTCTGTGACAGCAGTCAAACACTGGAGCAGATTGCCAAAGTAGTTGTATATGTCCTTGGGGACATTCAAAACTTGAATGGACATGGTCCTGGGCAACCTGCTCCAGCTATCCTTGCTCTGAGCTTAGGCACTGGACTAGATGATCTCCAGAGATACCTTCCAACTTCAACTGTTCTGTGGTTCTCCAATCAGATTAGAAATATGATTAGAGACTTCTTTCCAAGTCCTTCTTGTAAAATTCACTCTTTTACTGGTAGCCATGCAAACACCTTATCCAAGTTCTATGCCTTCCTATCAAAGTCGAGTAAGCACAGAAGTCCAATAGCTAGCTCTATATGAAAAAGGGTGTGAATTGTCCTTTTTAAATGCCTGTTCACTTGTGCACACAAATCTTGGCCTGCACGTAGGCAATTTTTTTTGAAGAACAGACTCCTGAAGTTCTGACATACAGACTGTCAATTAA
This sequence comes from Aleadryas rufinucha, assembly GCA_013397815.1. Classification (NCBI taxonomy): domain Eukaryota; kingdom Metazoa; phylum Chordata; class Aves; order Passeriformes; genus Aleadryas; species Aleadryas rufinucha. Next base: position 99,743 of record VZTH01004000.1, read on the forward strand.
TGTCCTTTTCACTGGAGTGGAGAAGATTTAGCTTTGTCTTTACACACACTGCAGGCATTTTCCTCCTTCACACACCATGTGCTCAAGATTCTTGTTTTTGACTTCTGTAAGTTATGTTTACTGATCTTACTTCTGTTGTCACCATGGAAAAATATTAGAAGGTTATCAATTGTCAAAGTAAGCCCAAGGCAAAAGAATGGATCACTGAGGTCACGCCAGCAGGTTCTCTGAATAGTACTAGTCATGTAGGATGAAACACTCCTCTGAGAAAACATGTGCAGATTCAAGTAGCTTTGCACCCAGAAATAGATTGCTCCATAGGATGCATCTGTCGATGACTTACATTCGTCTTCACAGCATGTTTTTTACACATTATGAGCAGCTGCAAAAAAAGGTAGAAAGAGACTCTCAGTTTGTCCTGCTGCAGCAGAAGTTTCAGGCAAGTACAAAGACAAAAATTCACAGTTTGTGCTGTACAGAAGGTGATAGAGAAACTTCCATCTATGATGCTACCTTTTATGGTGAATGGAATTATTGCCTTGACAGAAATAATTGTCGGTCTGTCTTAAAGGAAATTTCTGCTTTTTGTCTTTATCATGCGTCAACAATTAGTAGTCAACTTCTATCCAGATTTTTTCAAGTGCATGAAGACCTGATTTTGCTCAAGCTTCCTTCACACATTTCTTATGCAAGTGAAAAATTGTACTTGTCGTCTTGTTGTACAGAACTTAAAGTCGTGAAATTTGAGACTATTTTAGAAATATGAAGCAAATCTGAAAAATTGCGATAAGCCATTTCTTCTCCTCTGAGTAGAAACACCAATTACTGAGGAAGCAGCAGTACATTTTTAATGTATGGAAATGTAATTTCTAGCTGGAGACTCCCAAGACCTCCTTCCTCCCTTATCCACTGGCTATACAGCGAACTTGAGGGAGACTGGTCCAGTTGGCTTATCAAATGAAGTTGAATCATAGGAGAAGTTGCTGTGAGTGGTTACATTGTTTGTCTGATAAAATTTGTTACTTTCAGGTTAAGGGGCTGTAGCTAGACAAATTACTTCTTCACAGATAGGATCCTTTAAAAAATAACAGTGATGAACTGCGATTGCTTTGTCACCAGTAATTGAGTGTCACTAGTTGCATTAATAAAATAGGAACATTTCCCATCAGTATTCACATAAAAAATTAACTATTAAAAAGGCTGTTGTTAAGACTCCAGACAGATTGACATACTACTTTAGAAAAAAAAAAATCAGTAATAACTGTACAGATTGCAACTATCTAAGCCAAATAAACAACATTGCCAGTACTTGTGATAACTATAGAGGGAAATGTACTGTAAATAAAAATGTTATTAATTCCATTCTTTGCAGCAGTAATGTTGGATAATAAAATTAATAATAAATATTTTAAAAATATAAGCAAGCAAAATAAATATTTGTGTTCCTTCGTACCGGCTTGTTGTTGGGGAAGTGAGAATGGACCAATTCTCAGAATTTTAATAATGACGTCTATATAATTTCTCTATATAACAAGATAATGGAATAATATGTTCAGGGTTTTTCATAATCTCTAAATCAATAATGTATTTTTTTCTTTGTATATTATATGTATTGTGAGCAAACTCATTGCAGTCTCTCTTTTAATACGTGTATATGTGCATATATACTTATAAATAACTCCAACAGAGATTCTTAACAAGAAAGGATGATTATTTTTCTGCATGTATTGAAATTAAAAGTGGTCCTTGTTTAAAATTTATGCACAAAATAATTAAAGGTAATAAATATGTTCAATTATTAAAGCTTACAAGCTAAAAAAAATCCATAACTTCTATAAAAATAAATTCATTACAAGAGAACGGCTTACAATAACAGGTGTACTTTCCATGTTTTTCATAAGAAACTTGGTAGTTTAGCACTTCGACATTATTTCATGAGTTTCTATAATTGTTCATAGCTTATCTGAAATAAGTCTGCCCAATAATGTAGTACTTTTAATGGGAAAGAATAAAAATTCTTGAAAAATATTGAAAAATATTTCAACACAATGTAAAATTCTACAGTTTTTCTAGCCGATCATCTCACCAAATATTTAGGAATATCTGAAGCAAGTTAGGAAAAGAAAAAACAAGCAAGTATCTTTGTCTATTTTCAGTTACCATTTTTCATCATCTGATTTTCCCTTATAAAATGCTGCTCAGATGGGTTAAAAATTACAACTGTAACAAGGGAATAATACAGACTTTGTAACACTTCCAGCTCTATCAAGAGAATTTTTTTGAAGATTCTCATTAATCTGAGTGACTTTTAATATCTGCAGAACTACTTCATCATTCTCCAAACCTGTCAATAAGCAGTCAGTTTCAGATCAGAAGTCATTATTAATTATTAATACTTGGAATCCTATTTCAAGCTTGGACCTCTGCTAGGGGTAGAGGACAGGGCTGGTGGCTGTTGCTCTTATCAAGCACTGAAACCATTTCCCTTTTTTTGTTGTTTGTTTGGGTTTTGCTTCTTTTTGTTTACTTGAGGAAGTCCAACAAAAGGCCACAGAGTTGATTAAGGGACTGCAGATGGCTGGTTGGTAGAGTCTTTTTGACAAAGTACAGTCGTCTTCATGTAAGTCAAAATCTGAATCTGATATTTTAACTAAGTTTTAATTTGAAGGAATTTTGCTGCATAGGGCTATCTTTATTGTTCCTTAGTGACTGCTGGTATTTATTAGAATAACATCTGTGGACTAGGCTAGTGTTATATTCCTATTCAGTAATTATTCTGGCATAGAGATTTTAAGATTTTTAAAGAAAGCTTCATCTCATTAAATCAAACAATCCGTAAACGTGTTTAGTAAATTTTCTGTGCTATTGTCAAGCTCATTAATATTTGTGGAGTTTAAAGTGAAGAAAATATTTTTTCAAGGTTTCCTTCACAGAACTCAGCCAACACTCATATTCCATGCACCCTTTATCCTTTGAAATAGTAGCTATCATGCTTTTTTTCACGTACTTTGTCATGAATATTTTCAACTTTCTCATCACAGAAACTCGACCATTACTGTTTATTGCTTGCAACTGCCTTGTTAGCTCTCCAATAGCTAGCTCCAAGTAATGTCTTGGTCATTGTTACTGCTGAGTAATTTAACTCAGAATGTCTTTGGCACCTGCCCTATATCTCCAGTTAGGGATTGCTTTAAAACTGTAAATGTACCTAGAGACAAAGACATTGACATATGTCTTGATTAATGTAAAATAAATAAAGAATTTGTTTTTTAAAATGTAGGAACATGACTGTGATGTTCTTGTCTTAGGAGTAAAATGATTCATGCATCATATTCATGCTTTTACAAGTCTGAAATGCAGTCCTAAATCATTATGTTTCAAAGACTATTTAGGCATTCTGTAGAGTTCAAAAAGAAGAATATAGGAAGCTGTACAGTAGATGTGATTCATTATCTTGATGTTTTTTAGTTCCTTTTTTGAAGAAAGCCCGTGCCGTCATTCTTCATTAGTCTGAGTATGTTTTTTCTGCACAGAAATCAATACCCTCCTGAGGATGTCATCAAAATGCAGATAGAGGTCCACATCTGGCCTCAGATTCACATGAGAAACTTTCTGATACATAGACAGACAACTTTGAAGACAAGGACCAAGATCAGACTTGGAACCAGGACCCCTAAACCAGATACCTGACCATCTTCATAAATAACTGCAAATGAAAGATGGGGTACAAGACTATGACAAAAAGGAGTGAAACAAATGAAAGCACGTGCCTGAGTTCAAATGATGTAATGGTTTAACCCTATACAGCAGCTAAATACCACACAGTTGCTTGCTCACTCCAATCACAGTGGGATGGGGAGGAGAATCAGAAAATGGAGTGTGACAAAACTCATGGATTGAGATATAGACAGTTTAATAAGTGAAACAAAACCCACATGTCCAAGCAACACAAAACAAGGAATTCATTCACCACTTTCTATGGGCAGGCAGGTGTTCACCCATCTCCAAGAAAGAAATGCCCCATTACATGTAATGGTGACTTAGGAAGCAAAATTCCATTGCTCAAAATTTTCCTGCCTTCCTTCTCTATTCATCTTTTATTGCTAAGGATGACACCATATGGTATGGAATATCCTTTTGGTCAGCTGGGATCAGCAGTCCCAGCTGTGTCCCCTCACCACTCCTCGTGTACCCCCAGCCTCCTCACTGTTGAGGTGTTATGAGAAGCAGAAAAGGCCTTAACTCTGCACAAACAGTGCTTAGCAGCATTGTTCTCATCCTAAATCTGAAACAGCACTATACCAGCTACTATGAAAAAAATTAACTTTATCCCAGTTAAAAGCAGGACAAATTCTCCTCCTATAGACTATATTATATATGTCATGCTCAGATACCACACTATCCAAAACAATCTCAACACCGATATCACTCCCTTAGTCTATGTATCACCTTTGTAAAATACCCATAAAATGCCCATAAAATTTCCACAAATACCTAAAAAATACCACTGATTTCATGTCCATGACTTTGGGCTCCATCTGATACAGTGCATGCATGATAGGAGAGGTGGTGTTTTGTGTGGAGTTACTGGGCACCAAAGATAGCTCAGGTCGTGTCACTGCTGTGTAAGAGTTTTTCTCCACTGGTGTTTGTGGTTCCTGATATAGCAATTCCTGGAACATGCAACGCTAGTCATGGTTTACAACAGTTTAAATGTATATCCGCCACAACCTCCATGCAGGTCACTTTGGATTAGGTTTAATATCATAGTGAACTCCTCTTGCCCCTGATCTTTATGCTATAATCAAGACAGACATTTCATCGCGTTGCAGAAAATTATGTTGTATTATAGCTACTCTTTAGACACATTTTAACAAAAAAAAAAAAAAAAAAAAATTTGGTTTAAGTGTCTCATTGTCTAGAATTACAGGGTAAGGTCCCTAAAGGATGCATAAAGGCATAAAATCATTCAACCAATTTATGAGGAAATCATAGAGAAAAACAACAGGGTAGCTAAAAGAAAATAATTAACTAAATAAATGAATAAATAGAGGATAAATACTTCAATTCTAATTTACCAGCTCTAGGAAAACTTTAGCAGATGAACTAGTATTATTCCATCCTGTAGAACATTTTCTTAAAAGTACATATAGTACTATGATGCTATCTCACACTAAAATGTGTTTTCATAGATAGAAATCAATATTTATTCTTGTTGAATCTGTACTAAATTTTCAAATGCTTTCTATGGAAGAGTAAAAATTCCTAGATGATAACTTAGTTATTTACAGTTGAAGACAAAAACTGTTAGTACATTTGAAATGAAAATTATGAGTTTGGTCAGCCCGTGTGGGAAAATTTAATATAAAGATTACCACAGCCCTACAAAAATTAATGGGAATTTTCCCAGAGGCTATACTGTACTATACTAAGATGCTATTCCATAAACAACAATTATTTATATAGACCTACATAAGAAATATAGTGCCACCATAAGGCAATGTTATTACTTTATCAACATGACTCCTGTGACTCACAGGACATTTCTTTCTCATGTCAAACAGAATGTGAATGTGTCAAAGTGGAACCAGGAAAGTCCTTCGTTTAAGGAAATTTTTAACACTACCAAAATAAGTCTTTCCAGTAAATACTGATGTTAAAGTTCACTATAAACTATAAGACTCTCAGCTAGTCCATATGGATCATGAACCTGAGGGTAAACTTTTAATTCAGACTGCTCTAGTGGAATCTTAAAGTTCTTAGCAGCAGAATAAGGAAAACTGTTACATTAAAATTGCATTTATTTTTTGCTTTTTCTAAGACAGAGTCTTGGTTTTGGAAATAATGGCAAAAATCCATTGTTTCTTCATAACGTAAAAAACATACGGATACACACATATATACAGAATTATATGTATGCATACACACATATATATGCATTGGGATAATAAAAGGAATTTTGTCTTTAAAAAATATGAGTTGAAATTCTAAAGAACTGTATCATTTTTAGTTATACTGGAAGCAATGGCATCCTTCTTCTAATAAACATAAAGATAGAATTCCTGCTTTTCCAGCCTGTAGGGCCAAACTGTACAGTTTATGAGATAGCAGCCTTACTAAACCAGTGGGATATGATAATAACATTGAAGTGTGGTTTGATATGCATATGTATAAAAACAAAGAGGCAAGGTTACATCTATACTGCCCTAAAGTTCTTAACTGTATTGTTAGCGTATTTTTAGCTTACACTGCTTGTCTCTTTGCAAAGGATTCTACAAGTTAATTGTCACTGTTTTAGTGAGGATGGAGAGAAAACCAACACAGATTTGGTCCAGGAAGAAAAGTGAAGAAGTCTCTTTATTTAATCACATACAGCTTGTTTTATACCTTAGTATTCTTACATGGTGTAAGGTTGTTGGACCTCTGGTCATCCACCTCCTAGGGTGATTGTTCAATTCTCACAACACCCATTTCAAAATATTGCTCTATTCAGTATCATAACAATTCTACAAACAATCTGCAGGTGTGAGATAGCAAAGTTGGTTTACAAAACCCATATCATCATTTCTAATAGTTTGCATGGGAAAGACAGAGCTCTCACAAAATGCTGCAGTCTCACAAAATGCTGCAGAAAGCTGGAAAGTTCCTCTGCCAAACCTTTTTAGCATCCATAGTTAATGATAAGTATAAAGCCAGAGCATTTGGAAATCTGAATGCTTGAATCACACTGATAAACTTTCAAAAGCCAATATGGTATAGCACTGAATGTCAGGACAGGACCTATTTGCAAACAGAACAAACAGCTAAGGGAAAACTGACAAGAGAAACCATACTCTTATAACTGTAAATCCATCTGCTCTTCATTCTTCACAGCCTTAATAATTAATTAAATATATAATTCAATCATTCCTGCCATGATGATCATTCACTATACACAAGGCTGATACACATTGCACAACACCCGTGCTGACAATTTTTGTTTACAATAATTGTTTTCCTTACAAATTCCAGTGTCAGCAATTTTGCTTTTTGCAGTGAGGAAACTCTTCTCTTACACTCTCAAATCACAGCATGAGAGATTTGTGTGCTCCAGGATAGGCAGTAATTATGCCTATTCCTTCTAGTGTTGAAAGTTTTGCTTATAAACAAGGAAGTACACAAACAGCCCTTTTGAAAGGATCTCTAATGAAGGATGAAAACTGACATACTCTTCCTACCAGGAGGAAACATATGGGTGGGGGAAAGGGACAATTTGAAAATGTTGTGTTTCCCTGATCAATAATTTTCCACAGAGAAATATAGTAAACTCGACTAGGACCATCAGTAGAAACCATTGTTCAGCAACAGCAATTAGAAATTTGTGTTCTGGACCTGTTCTTGCAAGTGCTGTCAGTAAGCTTTGATACCATAAAATGAAAGTTTTCATCATTTTACATTTCTGTCAAATCCTGCTTTCCTTAAGAATTCCATAGCTAACTCCACTTGACAAAGACCTAATTCACAGTTTTCTTTTTTACCCTTAGGCATTTTTTCCCAATGTTGATGCAAAAGAAGGACCTAAATAAACTGCCACACTTGTTACTGTAGATTCCTCACACTCCTGCACACATGAACACTGGCAAATGCACAGTGAAAGAAACAATTCAGAGAAGAAATACAACTCTTTTGTCCTTGTAAAGATAAAAAACCTCACAGAATTAGCTTATTTTTGAAAGTTTCATTGATTTTTATTTCTATTAATAATGACTTCAAAAATAAATACACAAATACTTTCTCCCTATGTGAACAAAGCATAAACACTTCAGGGTGAGACTGACTTAATCACACTGCAAAGCCCTTATACTTCAGATGAGCCATTAATGTATTTAATGTGAAGGCAATGTTTCAGTTGCCTTCATAGAAGAGAGGCTGAATAAAGGTCACTCTGTGTGCTTAGACTACACAGTTGTGAGGATTTTACAAAATGCAGCCAACAAAAGGGGTGCTCCCTTTACCTTTTCCTTCTTTTGCTGCCATCTGTGCACTTTGTGCCAAAAGATGCTTCAACTCATTAAAGATGAAAAAAAATTAAAAAAAAAAAATTATTGAGTTAATTTTTCTAACACTCTTCAAGATCCAAAATTTTCACTTCACAACTTCAAAATTTTTATCCTAAATTTAAAAATAGTTCCCCTTTTTCCTTTTCATTTAAAGCACAATCAAATTTTTCACTATGACAGTGGTGAGATAATGGAACAGGTTGCCCAGAGAAACTGTGCATGTCTCATCCCTGGAAGTGTTCATGGCTAGTATGGATGGGGCTTTGAGCAACCCGGTCTTCTGGGAGATGTCCCTTCCCACAGCGAATGGTTTGGAACTAGATGAGCTTTATGCTCCCTTCCAACCCAAACCATTCTACAATTCCATAATTCTGTGCAATAAAACTTTGGAAAGATGATGCAGATATGAAATTACATTTTCTCTCAAAATATGAATTTTTAACCTTCTAAAAGGTTGAAGTGAATATGGACAATTTTCACATTCCTACCAGGATCTAATAATGTTTAACTTCTCATTGATGCAAAGATGTTAAGTTCTTCCTAGGGTTTTTTGGGTACAATTTCTAAAGCCTTCTTTTTTTCTTCTAAACCTTAATGCCAGAATAATTACTGTATGAATTGAACTTGCTAACATAATTAACAAAATGCAAAAAGGCATAAAGGATTAAAGTAGTAGTACTAAAATTTTGTATAACATAATGTCTCAGACAAAGCTCCATAACTGTATTTCAATTATCTGTCCCATAAAATGTCATCACCTCCTCAACATGAACCAATCTCTAAAGTTCCTTTAAAGTAGAAGCTGGGAATTTTCAGTGGTATGGACAAAAATAACTAATGTTATTAAGGTAGAGTTAATTTTCTTCCTAGTAGCTGGTACAGTGCTGAGTTTTGGATTTTGTAAGAGAATAATGTTGATAGCACACTGATGTTTCAGTTGTTGCTAAGAAGTGTTTACATTAAGTCAAGAACTTCTCAACTTCTCATGCCCTGCTAGTGAGAAGGCTGGAGTGGCAGGAGGAGTTGGGAAGAGACACAGCCAGGACAGCTGGCCTCAAGTGACCAAAGGGATATTCCATCTCGTGTGGTGTTGCGTTCAGCATATAAAGCTGGGGGGAAAGATGACAAGTCAGAAGATAGACTGCGACACTTTCTTAAAATTTTCAGACAATGTTCAATTTCTAATAAACTGCTTAGAAAGTCACTTTTTTAGTATGGTTTTACAAAATTAAATCCTTTTTTTCTTAGTGAATGTAACCCCCTTCACCTTAGTATGGAACTGAGTAAAATTTCCATCAGAATTTTCTCGTCCTTTGTGATATTCAGACTATACTGAAATGTACAATGTGAGAGCAACATGTTTAGCTCTTCCAAGAGTAAAATGATATTTGAAAAACTGATTTTAATAAATAAATGTTTTTGTGCCTGTACATACATACATATACTTGTAGAGGCACTGGGAGAGAGAGGAAGAAAAAAGAAATCACCTTGGATACAAAATACCCTTCAAAACGTAATTCTTTACAGGGACATAAGGACAGAGTTGTTTTTAAATAACAATGTGAGCCCAGAGGCCTAACCTGCATATATCTAGTGAATAAATCAATCTGTCTTATTCTATTAAATTAATATCTGTGCTGATTATCTCCTGCTAGGAATTATTTTTGCCTTCCTTTGACCAAGTTCTATTTAGAGAGTTCACTGCAGCAAATAATTTATTTTAATTGGTAAAAGAATTTTATCCAACAACTGGTCTTCTCTTCTTTTGCCCCCTGAACCGTCTGCTCAACAGGCAAGACATACTTTCTTATATGTGTGTGTGCACAATTTAATTTCAAATGCTTACAAAATAAACTTCTGTCAACTAGTATAAAAAACATAACTTCCTCTCTAACTATTCTGCTTCTATTCCCTTCCAAATTTTCATTGCAGCCATATAAACAAAACACAAGCTGTTTGATAAGTGGGAATTGTCATTGTAAACACTTGAATGTTTTCTTAATAGAATATACAGGTGAACAAAATATGCAATTTTGTTTTAGATATGTGTGGTAAGGCAAACACAGAGGTCATCATTTCTCCATGTAAACAGTTTTCATTTACATACTTTAAGAATCCCATCATTCTGAGAGGAGTCTTTATTCTCATTTTTTTTGCATATTGAGATCAAGGAACATAATCTATGCATGATGGAAAACTATCCGCAGTTGTGCTGCTTAGTTGAGAAACCACATTAAAGGCAAAGTACAATCAGATTTTTAAGGGTCACACAAAAGACTTTAAAAATATTTTTTTTCCAGAAGTTTGAAAAGACTGAGTCCATGTTTTCCATAGCAGACAGAAGAACGGAGTGCAGACCTCAGGAATAAGAACAGATGGAAAAGGCTGTAATTAACAAAGTCCTTTAATAAGTCTTTAAGCCATGTGCTGCAGAATGCTAAATCGATTCATGAAGGAATGCAGAACCGCTAGGGAAGAAATTCTGCAGGGACTTTCAGGTAGCAATGAATTGGAGAATTCCTTGTTGCCTTCCAACTTCACACCACTGCTTTATTATCAAAGGAAGGAAAAAATTTTTTTGTTTCCGTATTTACTCTTCTGTATCATACTTTATCTGCATCTGAAAGTTTGAACAGACTTACAAACAGACTTCGATAACAAAACACAAGGCATTTGTATGAAAGTATAACAGCTCATTATCTGTGCCTTCATGAGGTATTTTGCTGCTGGCCCAGATGGAGCTAATGGCTAAATATAAACAACCTCAGAGAATTAATTAATAAAGTACAAAACAAGCCTTTTAAAAGGGCATGTTGTGTACAGTAAATCCAGCTTTCTTTATAATTAAAATGTTGTCTGAGTATATGTAATGCAATACAATGTCATCGGACACAGATCTGACCACAGCTTCTCAAGCTTCAGTTAATTACACACATGATACCATTTTTTTAAACAACAATTAAAAAGAGGAGGAGATAGCGCTCAATAATACGAAATTTTTAATTTGACCTTCCTTTCCTCCATCAGGGAAAAATATCTTTTCTCCAGTTTCATCTAGACAGACTATTTGCTTCCCAATAATGTCCGCCTCTGGGTTCTGTTCAGACCAGAACTGACTGATACAAGTAGTGAGGATAGAGCAGAACAAGATCTTACAGCTCATAATTATCTGTCACACAGATTCTCAGGCAGAATTACTGACTAGGCTCAACTGATGAAGACACTGCATCTTTTGCTGTAACTCTTAACTATGACCATGAACATTTGCTACTGAAAAAAACCTGTAACTTTTGGGAAAACCACTTGGGTATAACTTGAATATTTAGAGTTGTTTGATCATGTTCTAGGACAAGGACTACAACAAAAAATATCAAAACTCACCTACTCCGTTTTTTATATAGAAAGAACCATTCACTTTCCATATAAAAAGATATTTAGGTTTTTTAAAAGCAATTATTTGCTGTCCTTCTTCTTCACTTATTTACAAGCTACCATAGACTTATGAAGAATTCTATTTTATCTTTTCTGTAGCATAAGCTTTCATAAGCTTATGAAGCGCTTCTTCAAAAGTAGTTTGGCGCAGAATTTATTTTACATGCGAAATGCCTAGAACTACTTTGCCACCTTGACCAGATCAGAACCTTGCATAATTATAATAAGACTGTTCTGATTTTTTGGAATACACAGACCTCCATTACATATATACATGTAAAGAGAGACATTCAGAACAAAGTTTGAAGAACTAGTAAGACTTTTCAATAAATGCATTTCCAGTGCAGTGCCAGAACAAAATCAATGCACTTCAAGAACATCCTGCTACTCTCTGGGAACAGGTAATCCAGCAGTGAAAATGTTTTCAAATGTACATCTGAAAAAATAGGACTACATTCCCATTTTCCCATTTATAACAATTACTATCTTTTACAAAAACAAGCACTAGATGCTTGTTTTTTATTGTAATCAGATTTTTGTGTTACATAATATAACTAGGTCGATGTATATGACAGATAAGTAAATAGGATAAGTCTTAATTTTTATAGATTCATTATGTTTGCTGTGATCAGCACACCATTGTAACCACACACAAAAGAAAACGTGTACTTTAATCCTACTTGTATCTTATATCAGAGATATAGAGTAATAGCAGAGTGGCTCCTAGCAAGGGTTCTTGTATGTTTCTGACTGAGACAATACATATCGATGTTAATCCCAAGGGGGGATGTCATTCTCTGATAGGGTCAACCTCTATCTAAAATGCATTAAAAAAAAATTTGTATTTTAATCTGACATACATGGTAAATAACAGATATATTGGAAATTTCATCCTACTATATGAATTCATCCTGCTAAAATAATGACTCTATGGCAAATATTAACATAGCCAGGGCTGTATGCCCAGTTTTGAAAAAGCCAGGTCCATTCCTGGCTATATTTAATACAGCCAAGTGTCAGAGGCAAACACAGGTGTAGCTTTAGCGCCATCCTCATTTCTGACACAGACAGAGCTCTGGCCTCTTCTCTAATAGAGCCAGTGTTCCGTGGCAACCACTTGATACCGACAAAGCTCTGTCCCCGTCTTTGACATCACCAGCACTTCATCAACCTCTCTCACATTTCTGGCTTCCATGGCAATGTCTGTAAGAGAAAGAGCTCTGACCTCTTCTCCAACACTTGTTCCCATTGTCCTTCATAAAAAGGTTGTGTTCGTATCAGCGATAAAGCCAGGATTTAATATTTTTATTTGATACTGCCAGTGTTATGTCCAGATAAATGATATGATCAAAGTTTTATTCTCAGCCTTGGTATCAGCAAGGTTATGTGGCAACACTTGGTATAAACAGATGAACGTGCAGGGACACATCCTTGATCCTGAAACCTCTAAGGTCTATCCTGATATTCTGACTCTAATGGTGAATGCAGATATAGCCAGAGAGCTGTCCACTCCAATGGCATACTTGCAGTGCCAATTCCATCGGTGAAGAGCAAGGCCTCATGGCAGAATCTCTTACCTATTGAGGGGTCCATTGTGTTTCTTCTACGTCAGTCTTTCCACCACAAGTACTAATCACAGAAATAAATTACTCAGATTTAACATTCCACAGTGAAAAAAAAATTCCAGGTGTTCACAGTTGGGAAAAAAACCCAAGCTATTTGTGCTCAAAAGTTGTCATCAAGTTTGGCTCTTGATCAATTACAGCTGAAATACTTGTAATTTATTTTAAAAATATTGTGTCTTCATACTTTTTGATACATGATATACAACTTGATGAATTTTGACATCATACATAAAGAACATCTTTTTAATATCATATTTTCAAGACCTTTGAAAATTTGAGAATTTGAGTTTTTTCTTTTAGCCCACTGTTTAGGAAGAGAAAGATGCACCTGGATGTCACTGTCAAATATCTATTGAAATCACATATCAGAATTTTACTTTTTGCTTAAAATGAAAACTATGAATTTTGCAACATAGCATGACTTCTGATGTTGAGGTTTTAAGAATAAACAACACAAGACTGTGATGAGGCACTTTTTTCTCATCTGTGACAGAGAAAGGCCCTTATAAAACTCCCGGGTAGAAAAAGAGTATAACGTTTATCTGGAAATACAAAATGTGACTTCTGGAAAAGTTTATTTAGACATGGGATTCTGCTACACTCCACAGCTCTTGATTGGAGTTCATTTTGGTGTGCTTGATCCTCCATGGCTGCATGCACTGGATCCAGTTAATCAGCCAGGTGAAGTTGCATGACAATATGGGCTGAGCAGCTGAGTTCCTGGAAACAGGGAATATGTGTACTCAGCATGGTAGAGGAACTTGACCCTAGTCTCTCACTACATCATTTAACTCTTTGATAGTCAATGAGAATTAATTGGTTTTCATTAGTATGAAGATCCATATTTTCCCCCAGTTCTATGAATTGCTTACCTTATCTGGACAATTACTTCACATGAATATATGATCAGCAGATCCTTTAATGCTTTTTCTGAAATATTATGAATGTTCTGTTGGAAAGTGATTTTAGAGTCTTGTCTTTCAACTTGCAGATGCTGGAAACTGAACATTGAAAATTCAAACACCTCTTTTGAGCTCTTAATTTTTCATTGTTAATATGCAAACTTTTAAGTGTTATGCATGTGAGAATAGTGAATGACATCCAGGTTAGCACATCATTCATGCTTCTTTCTTTCATCCTGTATACTTTCCTTTCTGCAAACTATTTCCTGAAAGGAAAATACATGCTACTTAATATTTAACCATAGCATCCTATTTTACTGCATTGATATAGTGGATAAACAGTAAGACTAATTGCTTAACTAGAATGAGTTTAAGACGGAATATGGTGACCAAAACATTTTCAGGGAGAGAGCAAAGTACCATAAAGAAGCAGAATACAGAAAGGATAGTGCAAAGGTGTCGCTGTGAGCTGCTAGCCGCGTGCAATAACCAGACTGGATCGGGTGAGGTGAAATTCAGATTTTATTATTTAATTCTAAAACTTATATAGACTTTTAAAACTTCCTCCGGATTGGGTCAATTCAAAACCTCCCCCTAGGCCGATAGGCCAGGTTGAACTGCCCGTCTTTACAGAGACAGTTTCAATAACATCCAAACCTTATCTTTATTTATAGAACACAGGGAGAAGAAGAGAAAAATTCCCATGGGAAAGAGTCTGTGCTACCACACAAAGGTAGGACCAAATTAAAGAAGAATGGAAGGGTGAGAGCAGAACTGCTCTGGAAAAAATACAAATGATAACATGGCTAGGTAAGCTACCATTGACATAAAAGGCAAAAGGAATAGAACAGGCTGGTGAGGGAAAAATTCCTGGCAGTTCTGTGCCAAGAGTTTAATCTTAGATACGCAGTAAATAGGTGTAAAGCTTTCTTGCAGAGCTCTTTTGGTAGCAGAATGTATATTGAGACCCAGAAACTACCTAGTAGTCCTAGATTTAACTTATTAAGTCCAAGTATATGCAAAATGTTTGATTCATGTTCCAGTGGTAGATATCTGTGCCACAGCATTAGAGCTAGCATTTTTTTTCCAGTGATTGGATTTCCAGCAGCAATTTAGTTCTACCTGGCTTCCTCCCAGCTCAGCCCTTTGCATTCAAAATTTCCTGCTTAAAACACATAATAACATGCTGTGTTCTCAAGTCAAGAACAAAAGACAATAAAGCATTACTAACAATCATAAATGAGGAGGTATTCAGGTATCCCAACTTCAGGCGTTTTACAATGGAAGAGTCTATATGTAAGCTAAATCTATAAGCACCTACTATGTCTAGTGGAGGTCTAGTCAATACAGTTGATGGAGTCCAGATCTATACAGTCTAAACATCACAAGGGGATACACTGAACATTTCTCCAGACTCCAGTGAGAATATTGACCAATTCTTCAGTGATAAAAGTGGTTGCATTGGTATCCAGGTCACATACAGACACGTAAATATAGGCCAGCTAAATCCCATACCACATAGTAGATTGCATACTATTTTTGGCAGGATATCACTTAATACACAGCACAGCCCTAAGGGCATTTATCAGTGAAACATGCTGAAGAAGGCTCCTTGGTAGGGCAGCACTATTTTAAAACTTGTAACAAATAATTACTTTTCAACACTATGTATAGTGCTACAGAGCCATTTTTTTTTCCTATGGTCCCTAGCTTCAATGCTTTAAGAATCTACTACAGTTAATTTGGTACGGTAGGCTAGTGTTTCACCTCTAACTTAAATCTACACCGCTGTCATTCCATGGCTTCTGAGAAACCAGTAATAACTAAATTGACTGCTACAAATCTTCGGCTTAGAAAAATCCATGACAATTTTTATCAAGGCTGAGACTAAGGCAAAGTTTCCATGACACCTCCACTGGTTATCACAGTTCTAAACCGTGCTTGTTGAGGCCTAGCTCATGAGATGCAAACATTTGATATTGATAATATTTCTTTTAAGAATAACAATTTTGAAAAAAAAAAAGAAAGAAAAAGAAATGCCTTTAATAAAAATAAAATCCTTGATAATTAAATACTATCTCAAGTTGACATTTTTTGAATTTCTAAAATCTGCTCTGTTTGCAAAAAAATTTAAATAACATCAAAGCATAAAGTTTTACACTTAAGTATTCCTAAGGCAGTGAACAATAGTGGTAAAAAGACTCATGAGAAAAGCCTATTGCTTTTTTGCAATACAGCCAAAAGATCTTGAAATGATTGCTGCTGGAACATGTAAAATGATACAACAAATGAAAGCTTGCATATTAATATTTGTTGTATTTTGTTTTGGTTTTCTTTTCTAGCTCTGGGGATCTTTTGGAAGTTGTTTTTTGTTTTGGGGGTTTTTTTGAGTTGAGTTCCTTTTTGGTGCATTTTTGTTGCTGTTGTTGTTGTATCTTTGTAACTGGGCCAATAAAATGCTATTATATGAAAAAGATGTCAAAGTTCTATTTAGCACTTGGCTATTTTAAAACAATTTTTCACTTATATATGAGGGTTTTGCTACAGTTCTTACCAGGAATACTTTTGTTACCACATGTTTAGGGTGGCAGTTAAATTTCAATTAACTTCTTGAATTAAGTAAGTTACTTAATAATATATCTGGAACTTTAATTTTTTTTTTTTTCCCTTTAGATTGAACAATTTGCCTTTTGGTTTTCATGAGGGCACTGAATACTCCACAATTCAAGGTTTCCTTTTTCTTAATCTGATTTTGATACAGCTGTCTTCATCCTATAGTTTTCTTCAGACATATCTTCAGAAAATATTTTTGAGATATTTATGGAATGTGGGAGGCCTCTAGATGAGCACTGAAGATATGCGTGAGGGAACTCAGCCTTCTCACCTGTGGTAGAGTGTGGGTGGAGAATTGGAAGAGCAACAGCCAAAAAGCATTGAGTCAAAATAAAGACAGATTAATAAGTGTAAAAAAAAAGGACAAAATAACAAGAAAGGCAAAATAAGGAATTTATGCACGACTTCTTGTTAGTAGGTAGATGTTTAGCCAATTTAGCCCTAAAAGCAGGTGCAAAAGTTATTTGGAAAGACAAATATTCATAACCATGAATGTCCTTGCTTCTTCTTCCTCTTACTGAGCTTTTACTGCTTAGCCTGATACCTTATGATATAGATTATCCCTTTGGCCCATTTATCATCTGCCCCAGCTCCTCCCAATTTCCTGTGCACCCTCAGGTTTTTGCTGCAAGGGCAGATTGGTAGGAAGAAAACCTCAATGCTGTGCAAGCACTGCTCGACAACAGCCAAAGCACTGCTGTGCTATCAACCCAATTTTAGTTGCAAATCCAACGCACAGCAATGTAGCCACTTCTGCAAAGAAAATGAACTCCATTCCAGACAGACCAAATACATCAATTCTGCTCTTATATCACTAAAGTTCAAAGACAATGAGTAAGTAGATGTTGTAACAGCTCAATGCTCCTCACTTCTACCATAAGTGATGTAGAGACTGTTATTTCACACTCTCATCCCTGTACACATATGTGAAAGAACTTAGACATAGAAAATATGGCCTTTCAGGGAAACCCAGTAAAAACTTGAAAGGTATAATTAGGATGTTTTATACTCTGAATCAACATCATAATATTTTGTGGACTGCATTTTTTTTTAAATACAAAGCCTGAAATGAACACAAAGAGAAAATTATTCAGAAAGCTTAAGAAGACACTATAATAGCATTTATTTATTGAAGGCAAAATTGAAAGGTAAGGCAAAATTGAAAGGTAAGGCAAAATTGAAAGGTAAGTCAATGAACAAACTGTGAAAGATAAATCTGAAACGGCACCTGTTAAAAAATGATATATAAAAAGGGTAAAAGCTGTTGGGTGGACAGAGAGAACGAGAAAAAGAAAATAGAAGTGCTTAGATGCAGAAGGACTACTGTCTTTGGAGTTATTTGTGTGTGCACTGCGTACCACCATCTTTGGTGGTAGAGTGTTCCAGAAATGTGGTGTTTGAATCAACAGACTCATTTAGTACATCTGAAAATATTCCCTTATGTTTATCAGACCCTCATGAGAGCCTTTTTCTGTCTGAAGTCCAGCACAGGGCCTCAAAGATGATGAAGGGGATGGAGCACTTACGTATAAAGAAAGGTTGGGAGAGTTGGGACTGTTCAACCTAGAGAAGATGAGGCTCAGGGGATTCTCATCCCTGTATGTGAAGGGAGTGTGTAAAGAAAATGAAGACAGGCTCTTCTCTGGTGCTCAGTGACAGAATAGATAATAACGGGCATAAACAGAAACACAGGATGTTCAATCTGAAGATCAGAAAACACTTACTCTGAGGATGAGTGAGCACTGGTTCAGGTTGTCCAGAGGTTGTGGAGTCTCCTTCTTTGCAGATATCGAGAAACTGTTTAGACAAGATCCTGGGCATCTGTAAGTGGCCCTGTTTCAGCAGGGTGGTGTGGACCAGATGACTTCCAGGTGTGTCTCCAAATCTCAACAGCTCTGTGATTCAGATGAATATATATGGCTCAAGAAGAGAAACTGACATTCAAGTCAATGAATTGATGCCTAGATTCACCTAGAATGCACCTTAGTTTACCCAGAAATGAGGGGAAAACTTACTGTTACACTTTACACTTTACTTCCTTTGCATCAAATAGAAAGATAACTTACTATGACTACCTTTCACATCAACTTCTCCACTCTAGAAAGCCACAGATACTAAGAGACATCCAACCCTGTATCATAATTTTCTTTTTATTTTCTCTTTGTAATCTGTTGAATCTAATCTAATCTAATACTGCAGATGTGGGTGCATCTGATATTCACATATTCCTCATAGGACAATTGAGAAAGTGCAATTAAAACTTTCTTTTGCAGTAGCCCTGTAGTGCAAGTGAAAATGAAAACAGGGCATCACAGCACCTATTAATAAAAATTGCTCCCATTAAAAGATATTATAGTTAGACTTCTGAATGAATGTTTCATCTAGGTTGACATTTGTGTTCTTAGCATGGCTTATCACGTTGAGTCTCACCAATTTCCAGTTTGCAGACTTGGAACACGAACCAGTGGAATCTTTATCAAACAGCCTAAATTCCTTGGCTTATATACGCGATAAGTGTGTCTGAATTTTAAGTAGTTTACTTAAGAGATTATTTGCTTGCTTCCTCCTATCTTTCAGATTTACTTGAGAAACCAAGTCCCTTATCAAAAGCAAATATAGGTGACAGTCATGTAAAACTTTTGTCTGAATATGAGGTGCATATAGAGTCAATTAAAAACCATAGAGAATTTTACAGTATGATTTGCCTTCAGTAAAGGCTTCCACTTCAGATTAGGTTGAATTGTTCTTCAGAAATGTGTCCCTTTAACGTAAAAGGAGCTACAATTATTGGATGAGTTTAAGTCATCTAATTTTTAGGTATTTAATTTGCAATAGATTTACCCTATTCTTCCCCTGCTGGCTTTCTAACAAGACCAAGTGCAAAGTGCTGCATCTGTGTTGAGAAAATCCCATACAGGAGTACAGACAGGGAGAAGAAGTAATTTAGTGCAGCCCTGAGGAGAAGGACTTTGGGGGTTCCTGGGGATGAAAAGATGGATATGAGACAACTCTGTGAGCTAGCAGTCCACAAGGCCAACTTCATCCTGGGCTGCATCAAAAGCAGTGTGGCCAGCAGGCTGACGGAGATGATTCTCCCCGTCATGAGAAGCCACCTGGAGTGCTGCATCCAGCTCTGGGGTCCTCAACACAAGAAAGACTTTAACCTGTTAGAGTGGGTTCAGAGAAGGGCCGTGAAGGTATTTAGAAGACATCTCCTACAAAGACAGGCTGAGAGAGCTGGAGTTGTGCACCATGGAGGAGCATATACTTCAGGGAGACCTACCTTGCAGTAACTTAACAGCTCTTATAAAAAGGAGGTGGAGGGATTTTTATACAAGCAGATAGTGACAGTACAAGGGACAATAGTTTTAACCTGAAAGAGAGTAGCATTAGATTAGATTTTATAATAAATACATGTATTTAATTTTTAAATTGCCATATTTGTTTGGGTTTTGCTTTTTTTTTTTTTCTCCTTAGCACATTGCATGAATAATATCAAATTCCATTGACTTCAATCGTGGGTGAATCAGAAATACTACGTAATGGCCTACTACCTTGTCTTATATTTTTCCAGTAAAACATAAGTACAGAAAATTAGACTGACAAGATTAATGGTATCAAGATAAATGCTCTGTGTTGTATTAACACAGCAAATAATTTGAGCAATTCCAGGAAAAAAAACAAAGTTCTATTTATTTTTACATTAATTCTATTTTTTATAACTAACAGTAAGCTTATTTTTAAAACATATAGTGTATCCACCTTAATCAATATTAGTTTACTGAGCCAACAATTTTCCTTGTTACCTACATAGGAATATACATTATAATATCAACAACTGGGCTTTTTCTGTTTCTTTTGTATTTATAAGTAGTAATAAAACACTCACTGAAGATCCATGACTAGTAGGTATTCCTTCACCTTCTTAGTCTTGGGACACATATAGGCATTCATAAAATGTTCTTGACTTTTCTGAGAACTCCAGACAATTTCCCTCCGCAAGCAATTTTATTTTGTAAACTTGTTTCTTTGCTGCAGAGAGGCTTTTGGCAGACAGAAGCTGCTACCCAATTAGCTAAATAAAAAGGTATGATAGCTTTTAAACATGCTAAATAACTGCTCAAAGATCAGAGCAACAGAGAGCATAATCCATAGATTTTAGAAGAGCTGAAGAAAGAAGAATGAAATATGTATAAATAAAGAGAAAAAAAGAGCAAATTCAACTTACTCTTTGGCAATGCACATTTTTTTTTGGTGCTGTTGTTGTTTCGATTAAATTTCTGTTCTATTTCAATCCTTTAAAAAAAAACAAAAAAACCTTTAAAGAAGAAAATAGGCAGTGCTGAGTTACATCCAGAAGAGGACCTGCTACAGTTCAAGTCTACCAGAATTGTCTTAATATTCACATTTCTAAGCTAGTTAATAGATTCCTTATGATATTTCTCCAGAACTTTCTGCTTTCCTTCTGCTTTTTAAGCTGAGGATGGAGCATTACATCATGGTCGCTCTCAGTTCCTAATCTACTGTTTACTCTGGTTGCAAAAAGAACCTTTTCGTATCTTGAGAAGTGAAAATAAAAGAACATTTAGCAATCATCTAAATACAGGGTGAGTATGAAGAATTATGTTTACTCTAAAGATTGTAATTGTCCACTAGCTGGCATATGAGCAAAACCAACAGGGAGACTCTTACTTTTCCATCATAAAATCATAGAATCACTGAATATCCTGAGTAAGAAGGGATCCACAAGGATCATCAAAATCCAACTCCTGGCCCTGCATAGAGCCATCCCCAAGAGTCACACCATGTGCCTGAGAGCAGTGTCCAAAAACATCTTGAACTCTGCCAGGCTTGGTGCCGTTACCACTTCCTTGTGGAGCCTGTTCCAGTGCTCAACAACCCTCTGGATGAAGAACGTTTTCCTAAGTGTTTCTGTCATAAAAAAGTGCAGCATTTTTAAAAGTCAGCATATAAAGATCCCCTTTAGCCTATTTAAATTTAACTTCTTTTTGTAGTAACTCATGGAGAATAAAATGAATATTTATATAGGTTCTTTTTTTGCTCACACTTCAGTGCACTCTCATTTCAATAATTTGTATCAGTTTCCATTGTTCTCAAGCAGTTTATGAAAGTCAAAAATAGTCCCAAAGAGAGTCTACATAACCTCATGTAAACAGCGTTTAAATCCACGTAAAATTTATCGCTTATTTGTTTCTTTCCATTAGGAAAAAAATTCAGAGATTTCAATAGAAAATTTAAGAGCAAACTGAATAAGGGTGACTCTTTTCTGACACTTCCTGGTTTTTAAAATATGAAGTGTCTCATTCTAAGACCAATTCAATTATTCCATACCTTGGGGTCATCTAGCACACCTGCTTATTGCTGTGCCAAGAAACATATAATTGACTCGTCCTTAACACAAGTCTCCTTTCACTTCCTCAGGAGATTTGAAGTTAGTTCCTTTCTTTACCATGTGGCTGCTAAGAAGACAAGGATAGAGAAAGCGTTTTGCACTGGTGTTGGCTGTTAGGTGATGTAATTCCCTTCTGTTGAAGCTGTTACACTTTTCACATTGAACGTTCACTGGGCTACAGTGAGAGTGAGAAAGAAATGGATCCCAGTTTCTCAGATGCGTTGCATGCTTCCATAGATGCTTTGAATGCAAAACACCGAGAACGCTCTATGCAGTAAATGCTGGGTTTACCAAATTGTGGTTAAGCAGCTAAATCCTTTGGCTATCCAATCATGTTCCTAGTGGCTCCGTAAGAACTTTATTATTCAATGAAAGAAAAATTGAAAAATTTCTGTAGAAAATTCTGAGCTCCCATTCCTCGCAGTACTGAATAACTTATAGCTAGGACATATTTTCAAATACAAAAAAGTAGGGTGGCTTTATAATTTGTCAACTACTTACACCCTGGCTAGGAATCTCCTTTCCAAATGTGAAGAAAGTAGATTCTTCCAGCACAGCAGAAAGGACGAAAACCTGTGAGACTGAAGAATAAATATCTATACTCCTTACTGCCCATTAAAAATACTGGCTAGTATTTTATGCATATGATTAATGTTTTGTAGCTCAGGTGCTTAGATATCTAGTTTTCCTCGTGCAATTTCAATAGTTTCTTCTGATACCATGAATTTCAGTGGATAGATAGACTATAAAACCCAGAATTTCTTTTTACGTATCTAGTAATTTCTGCACTTTCAGACACGTATTTTACAAGTCTAAGTTTCATTTTTCTAAACAACTTTTGCTTCTTAGTTATTAGAAGTGGAAGTGATAGTCATAACCCAACACTGACATAAATGTAAAAATGCATTTTTGGCTGTGGAAACAAATGGGTTTATGTTTATGGCATTGTGTATGACACTTTTCTGCTCTTTGAAAAACAGTAAGATTTATTAGATCATTTTTCCTTTGCTGACAGTGCTTTCTAAGTGTTTAAAATACAGATAATAAAAACAATGCATGTACTTAGCAAAATCTGATAAATAAAACAAAAGCTCCACCAAGAGTATGAGTGCAGCAGTATAAAAATTTGAAAGGGTATCATAATCATATCAGATTGATAAAGGTTCATTAATTGTTTGTCCTACTGTACTAAGTCACTGACCAACTGACAAACATATACATAAAGAGAAGACATCCATGAATTGCAACAGCGTAGTTCAATACGAGAGCACTTTTTGAAATAAATGAGGTAGCAAATAATATGTAGGATAATGAATATGAAACAGCACTAAACAAAAATTCAGAACAAAGCCACAATGATAGAATAGCCTGAAAACTTCCTATTATGTAGATCATATTTATAAGTCAAATAGAGTCCTACAGCACCAAAATACCATATATGGTAATTTGCTTGAAGAATGAGATCCACATATAGAATATGGTTTGCCATACTAGAAAAAATTATCACTATAATGAATTCAAAGGTAAACTCTAAGTATCAATCTCATCTGATTTTATCCCTGTGGTTAACATGTGAAATGCAAAATAATTCCAAAAATGGCAGGAGAGGAAACCAGAAAAACCTGAGTTTTGACTATCTACTTAGGTCTCTTCTACTATCTGTTAGCACAGATAACAATTTTTGTTACTAGTCAGGCCAAGGGAAAAAATAGATAGTCTGTGGTCTTATTGTCCTACTCAGAAAACAAAAAGGATCATCTTTATCTCCCAAATTAATTTATCACAGGGGAAGAAATCTCCTTAAACTTATGGGATATTTTTAGTTTCTGGCAAACTATTTTAAAATTTTGCAAACAATTTTGAAAGTAATTAGTAGGTTAATGTATTAGATTCCCTTTGTCACCAGGAGAAAACTCTTCTAGTAGAGGAGAAAATTATGGTAGGATGTGTGACAGGAAGTGGAACAACATCGTCTGCTGAGGTATAAATGTAATAGGCAGTGTTAGTAAGGATCGGCCAAAGCACACACATGTGCAGGAGATAGTCTGGTATACAATGTGTGACAAGAACTTGGAGATGGGTAATCTGCTCCAACACAACTGCATAGCACAATTTGTTCCAAGGAGCATGAAGAAATATGTCAGGTAATAATGAAAGGTTCCATGAGGAAAAAAAAAGAAGAAATACTAAAATATTAGCGTGGTGAAGCTTCTGCATCAGAAGAAGTATATCTTTCTGTCAGCCCGGAAAAACAATAAAACAAGCAAGCGGTACAACTAAACCAGTCCCCTGTAGTGACAATGTGGAAAATAAAAGGCATTCCTTGGAGAAATGTAATGGTAGTGTTATTGATCTCTTCAGATTTTTTGAAGCACTCTGGCAGAACTTAAATTAGCTAATAATCTGCATTCAGAGATATGAGAGAGATGTAAGGCCTTCACTGGCTGCTCTTTCTCACATAAGGTATTTATGGAAATACACTGAAACTTACAAACTCTCTGAGAGTCAGGGAAAACATGCTTAGTACCATGGTTCTTCTTGAGGATTTACTTGACTTTAAGCTGCCCTACAACACTGAAAAAAAAATACTACATTGCACATCAAATTTTCAGACATGTTTTATTTTGCTGAAGACGTGGCTTTCAGCTGCGATATAGAGGAAATATAAAGCAAAGCCACAGAAAGCAAGACTGTACCTTAAAGTGGTACATTAAATACCTGCTTATCTGTATCAACTGTGACCAACTTGATTGCCTTCTAGGATGAAACAACTAACTGGATGCATGAGAAGAGAGTAGAGAATATTGACTACCTTGACTTCAGCAAGGCTCGTTTCTCTGTCTCTCACAATATCCTCATAGGCAAAGTCAAGAAGTGTGGACTGGATAAGTGGACAGTGAGGTGGATTGAGACCTGGCTGAACAGCAGATCCCAGAGGGTCATTACCAGTGGCACAGGGTTTAATTGGAGGCCTGTCATTAGTGGTGTCCCCTAAGGTTCAATACCGGGCCCAGTATTGTTTAACTCACCCATCACTGGCTTGGATGAAGGGACAGATGCCCCCTCAGCAGGTTCACTGGTGGCACAAAGCTGGGAGGAGTGACCCAGAGAGCTGTGCAGCCCTTCAGAGGGACCTTGACAGTCTGGAGAGATGGGCAGAGAGGAACTGTCTGAAATTCAACAAAGGCAAATGCAGGCTCCTGCACCTGGGGAAGAATAACCCCATGCTCCAGCACAGGCTGGGGGCTGACCTGCTGGGGAGCAGCTCTACAGAGGAGGACCTGGGGGTCCTGGTGGACCGCAAGCTGTCAGTGAGTCAGCAGTGTGACCTGGTGGCCAAGGAGGCCAAAGGTATCCTGGGGTGCATTAGGAAGAGCATTAGCAGCAGGTACAGGGAGGTGATCTAGCCCCTCTGCTCAGCCCTGGTGAGGCGACACCTGGAGAGCTGTCTTTTCTGGGTTCCACAGTACAGGACAGACATGGAGCTCCTGGAGCAGGTCCAGCAGAGGGCAATAAAGATGATTAAGGTACTGGAGCATCTCTCTTATGAGGAAATGCGGGGGGAGTTGGGCCAGTTTAGTCTTAAGCAGAGATGACTGAGAGCAGACCTCATCAAGGTCTAAAAGTAACTGAAGAGAAGGTGTCCAGAGGATGAAGCCAGGCTCTCCTCGGTGGTGCAAAGCAATAGGACAAGAGGTAAGAGGCAGAAACTGATGTACAGGAATATGAGAAAGAACTTCTTCACTCTGAGAGTGACTAAGCACTGAAACAGATTTCCCAGAGAGGTTGTGGATTCTCTCTCACTGGAGAGATTCAAGAACCATGTAGACGCAATCCTGTGCCATGTGCTCTAGGATGACTCTGCTTGAGCAGGGAGGTTGGACCAGATGACCTCCAGTGGCCCCTTCCAAAATGACCCATTCTGTTATTCTGTAATGGTGATTATTCTGTAATAGTGATTATTCTGTAATAGTTTACTCTGAGCTGATACACATGGTGTTGACTTGCTAGTACAGAGCAAAAGATAAACTTGAGGGACTGAACTAGATTCTGAGGAGTTGTTAACATATCATGAGGACAGGTGCACTGGAAATCTAAATACAGCCTTCCAAGGTACAGGGCAAGTACATGTACCATGCACACAATGATATCATTGGAGCTGATAAAATAATTAATCAATTAATAGAAGTCATAGATGTGTCAAGTAGAAAGGCAAAATCCAAAGGAAGTGGACAGTTTTGGCATGTTTTCATTTTCACCTGGTGTCATCCTCTTCCTTGATGAGAAAAAGATGTTTTGGCTTAAAGTGAGCAGTAGGTCTTGCAAATACCTCTTGTCAAGAGATAGTATGTGAAAAAAAAAGTCTTATCAGTATTTGTCCTTTATGTGAGGAAGAAAGAGGCATTTGTTCTTCCCTACTATTTTATCAGGCATCTAGTGGGGATGTCCTATTCCAGACAAGTTGTGTGGGATTTACTTCAAACAAATAGCTGAACTCTTCATCTCAGGCCTTTAGGAAAAAAATTAGCAACGGTATGAAATAAATACAATGCAACTGATCTCCTTTAGGCAGCTACTTTATTGTTGCAGTGCATATGGCTGTCTTAAAGGCAGACCAAAATCCAGAGTCCTGGTGGACAAGCACCAAGGGGTAAGGCTCAGCCCCTTACACCCAGTATCTGCATGAGTTCATGCTTATTCATCTCTCCCGGTTAATATGCAGCATTTCTAGAATTCTCTTCTATATTCTGTGCCCTATTGGCTCCCTATCCTGGTTCCCTCCTCCTTATTATCCCCATTGGTTTTTGTACTGTGGAATCCTTCCCCTAAGTCGATCTCCACTGGCTGTTTCCCTTTGCTCCACCCCGAATAAGACCCTCAGATTCTGATTACCCATCGGTATTTTGTCCTCGGCTTTTGGAATAAAAAGATCTCGGAATAAAAGAGGAACAGACCCCTCTCTCATCCTTTGCCTCTGCCGATGCTTTTTCACCACCTGTGTTTGGGGCTCGCTCCTTGCAAAGGAGCCAGCCTTGTCCGTGTGCTGCAGCCACCAAGGACGTCTGCAGCTGGACGCTGTGTGGCCTCGGGCAGCCCCTAACAGTGTCGCTTTATGATTACAGGAATGGTGTCCTAGAGCAGCCTATTTCTCTGAAATGAGACTAACTCAGATGTAGGGTTCTACAGTTTAGATCTGTCATTAGCTAAATATAAATAAACTTTGAGATATATAGTTGAATATATAGAGTATGTATATATAATAGAATATTTCAAGGCAAAATATTCCTTTGTTTTGTTTTGTTTTGTTTTGTTTTGCATGAAAAAAAGAGACAGCTCAAGTCCCCACTTCTTTCATGTTCTGTAATCAGATCACTTTGGAACAAATTCTGTCACTTGGGTTAATGAAATACAGAGATCTAATGTCCTAAATATTCTCAAAGAGCTTATAAATACTGCAAGTAGGAAATGGCATTGTATAAGTGTTTTAGTCAGAAATTGTGTACACTGAAGAAAAACTTAGGTTCTAAAAGCGTATTTTTCTGCAAACCTGCTGGAAAAAATGTAGCTCCTGATAAACCAGCAAAGGATNTGTAATAGTTTACTCTGAGCTGATACACATGGTGTTGACTTGCTAGTACAGAGCAAAAGATAAACTTGAGGGACTGAACTAGATTCTGAGGAGTTGTTAACATATCATGAGGACAGGTGCACTGGAAATCTAAATACAGCCTTCCAAGGTACAGGGCAAGTACATGAACCATGCACACAATGATATCATTGGAGCTGATAAAATAATTAATCAATTAATAGAAGTCATAGATGTGTCAAGTAGAAAGGCAAAATCCAAAGGAAGTGGACAGTTTTGGCATGTTTTCATTTTCACCTGGTGTCATCCTCTTCCTTGATGAGAAAAAGATGTTTTGGCTTAAAGTGAGCAGTAGGTTTTGCAAATACCTCTTGTCAAGAGATAGTATGTGAAAAAAAAAGTCTTATCAGTATTTGTCCTTTATGTGAGGAAGAAAGAGGCATTTGTTCTTCCCTACTATTTTATCAGGCATCTAGTGGGGATGTCCTATTCCAGACAAGTTGTGTGGGATTTACTTCAAACAAATAGCTGAACTCTTCATCTCAGGCCTTTAGGAAAAAAATTAGCAACGGTATGAAATAAATACAATGCAACTGATCTCCTTTAGGCAGCTACTTTATTGTTGCAGTGCATATGGCTGTCTTAAAGGCAGACCAAAATCCAGAGTCCTGGTGGACAAGCACCAAGGGGTAAGGCTCAGCCCCTTACACCCAGTATCTGCATGAGTTCATGCTTATTCATCTCTCCCGGTTAATATGCAGCATTTCTAGAATTCTCTTCTATATTCTGTGCCCTATTGGCTCCCTATCCTGGTTCCCTCCTCCTTATTATCCCCATTGGTTTTTGTACTGTGGAATCCTTCCCCTAAGTCGATCTCCACTGGCTGTTTCCCTTTGCTCCACCCCGAATAAGACCCTCAGATTCTGATTACCCATCGGTATTTGGTCCTCGGCTTTTGGAATAAAAAGATCTCGGAATAAAAGAGGAACAGACCCCTCTCTCATCCTTTGCCTCTGCCGATGCTTTTTCACCACCTGTGTTTGGGGCTCGCTCCTTGCAAAGGAGCCAGCCTTGTCCGTGTGCTGCAGCCACCAAGGACGTCTGCAGCTGGACGCTGTGCGGCCTCGGGCAGCCCCTAACAGCGTCACTTTATGATTACAGGAATGGTGTCCTAGAGCAGCCTATTTCTCTGAAATGAGACTAACTCAGATGTAGGGTTCTACAGTTTAGATCTGTCATTAGCTAAATATAAATAAACTTTGAGATATATAGTTGAATATATAGAGTATGTATATATAATAGAATATTTCAAGGCAAAATATTCCTTTGTTTTGTTTTGTTTTGTTTTGTTTTGTTTTGCATGAAAAAAAGAGACAGCTCAAGTCCCCACTTCTTTCATGTTCTGTAATCAGATCACTTTGGAACAAATTCTGTCACTTGGGTTAATGAAATACAGAGATCTAATGTCCTAAATATTCTCAAAGAGCTTATAAATACTGCAAGTAGGAAATGGCATTGTATAAGTGTTTTAGTCAGAAATTGTGTACACTGAAGAAAAACTTAGGTTCTAAAAGCGTATTTTTCTGCAAACCTGCTGGAAAAAATGTAGCTCCTGATAAACCAGCAAAGGATTAGTCCGCTGTCACAGAAATTGGAAATAACAAGAGCTGCAAAGTTGCTGTACTTAAATCATTCGCAGATTGAAATGATTTTGAACCATTGTAGTCAAAGTTGGCTCTGGGCACCCTGCTGCTTTAGGCAATCTTCAGCATTCCACATTTTTAGCTGTCTCATTTAATTTTATATTTTGACTATATTTCTGGTGGTTTTTTTCCCCAACCGATTAAAAGTAGTGTTTTCTATGAAGTTTTTTCTTTTTTTTGTTTTTCTTTTGTCTGCTTGTCTGATAATAGGTTCTTCTGTTAAATCCTTGTAAGTTGTCTTTGAAGAGTACCATTTTTTCACCATCTTTTTTTTATCTTTGTCTCACTCTTTCTGTTCAGTAATATTTCATTTCCATTTAGCATTTTGGTATCCAACAATTTGTTTGCTTCAATAATTTCATGTTACATGATGTGCTTCTTTGATCGCAACATTCCCTCTCAGTTATTCTTTCACTTCTCTATTGGTCCTTCCACATAACGTTCACAGCTTCCTGAATTATCCTCTCCCTTTTTCTCAGTGTTTGCATAAACTGATGTGACCATTCAAACATTTCATTCTGTAGTCCAATAAACACTAAACTCCTTCCCTGCTAAGGCTGGAACACAGACATACCTCGAACAGATATCACACAGACACAGATTTCCTCTGTAGGCACAAAGTGGTGTTTGTTGAAGGTTTTTGTTTATTTGTTTGTTTTGTTTTGTTGAGTTTCTTTCTTTTCTTTTTCTAACATGCTGTCCTGGTTTCAGCTAGAGTTAATTTCTTCTCAGTGGCTGTCACAGTGCTGTGGTTTGGATTCGGAATGAGAATGGTGTTGATAACACACGGATGTTTTGGTTTTGGCTAAGTGGTGTTTATCCTAAGTTAAGGACTTTTTTCTTGTCTCATGCTCTGCCAGTGAGGAGGAAAGCAAAAGAAACTGTGAGGGAGCACAGATGGAAAAAGTGACCTGAACTGACCACAGGGATATTCCACGCCACAGAACATCATGCCCAGTGTACGAACTGGGAGGAGTTACCCCAAGGGTGGCCGATCAGGGTTTGGGATGCAGGATCTGGCATCAGTCAGCAGGCAGTTGGTTCTTTCCGTTTTTCTTATCATTATTATTATTTACCAATTTATCATTATTATTGAATTTTAATTTATTTTCAATTATTAAACTGTTCTTATCTCAACGTACAAGTATTACTTCAATCTTCCTCCCCATTCACAAGGTTGGGCAGGGGAAGAAGGGAGTTGAGAAAGTTGCTGTGTGGTGCTTAATTTCCAGTTGAGTTTAAACCACAACACGTGACAAGACCAGCAGGAGTTTTCTTTCGTTTAAAAACAGAACCCTGAGTTTTCTTTCTAAGATGGGTAAAACACTCCAAGCATTTTCTCAGATTAGGTTTGTCAAAGGTTTTAGGTATTTTATTCTGCAAAAATAAATAAAGTCTTGAGTTCCACTGCTGTGTCCTGTTGGTATCCCAGTATCTTGTCTTCATATTGCATATCTCACCTATTCACATCTCAGAACTTTCGTTTTATGTACACTGATTCACTCACCTGCTTATCAAATGAAAGAGTAATTTCATCAGTGAACACCACGACACAGGTGACATCAGAACATCTGTCTGACCTGCTGTAAACAAATGTTGAAATTCTCCACAGTCTCTGCTTGGGCATACTATGTGACAAGCTAGAGCTAAATTCCAAGTCAGATGCTTGAGATTCTGCAGCACTTCACTGCACACAGTGAATATGCTCTGGTAGTTTCAACAATATTTCTAAACAAAGTTTCTTGCTGAATGAACAGGAATTAGTAGTATAACCTGCAAATCTATACTTTTCTATTTATTTATATATTAATTCTTGTTATGTTCAGTGTCATATTTGCAGTTTTCTATGTTCCTATTATCTTCTTAGTAAAAAGACCCAAACCAAACAACATAATCACTTAACATATATTTACCTAATTATTGAACATGACTAAATGGAGAATTAGAAAACAAATAGGAAGAGTTGATTTTCCGTCAGATAAGAAAAGAAACACCCCCCCACACACACACACTTTTTTTCCTTTTCTGCAATTATATATCTTATTTTTAGTTTTGGTAAATAACCACTATTTTGTGGTCACTTAGCTTAGGCTTATAGGTCCAAACAACTAGGATTTTTTTTTTTTTTTAATAAAGAGCAACAATTGAAATCTAGTTGGACTTTCAACCTCAGTTTTGACATCAGCGCTAAAAAGAGTTGCAGTATCATACACATGCTTCTGGAAATCACTATCATCTCAGTTATGTAACACAGCTCAGTTTTTTCTGGTACTAAAATTATGATGTAGGATTTTTTCTTTTTACTTAGCACTCTAAAGGACAATGAAGGATATTTTTAAGTTTATTGATTTTGTTCTATTTTGTTTATGCCATGGCTGTAATTTGGAAGAGGTTTTATTGATCCTTTTAATACAATTGCATGTCTATCACCTAAATTTCCACTACCTTGCACTATTTACTGCCAATTATCCCTGTGTTAAATGGTTATAAAATGATTCCAATTTATGTTAGTAGCTTATACTCATACTCTGTTGGCATAAATGATTATCAAATAGTGCAAAACTGATAAGAAATTGACCTTTAATATTCAAAATATATTTATTAATTTTTAATGACATTCATAAAATTGCCAACAAGCTTCAAAAGACATCTTTACAAAAAGTAAGAAAGGAAGATTCTATTTCATGAGACTTACAAGTTAAAGAAGTAAGAAATGTGTTATAGAAGCACCCTGAAGTGTTAAAAAGTTGGATCTTATATTATCTCTGGAAAATTAAAGAATATGCATGAGGAACTTGGGACAGATTATCCAGTCATGAGGTAATTAATGGGCAGAATGGACTGCAAACACTGACATAGAACTTTCAACCATGAACACACACAGAGAGCCTTTGAGTATCTGCAAGAGGAAGAAATTACAGGGTAAAAATATTCAAAAGACTTAGATGAGCCACCAGGTATTCTTTCATGCTGCAGTATTATTTTATGGAGCTCCAACCCCAAAGCACAACCATTCCATATCTTTGTGACTTTCAAGGGCAAGAAGTCCTTGAGTACACTATTTTTTTCCACATAGAGAGCAATAAAACCAAATCCAAGAACCTTCCTTCTGCCTATGCTACTGATTAAAATTCAGTTTGGAAAAGCAGTAGTCGTATCCTAAAGCTAACAACTGAATATTATTCAAGGAACCTGTCACTGGAGGGAACAACCAAGGGGTAACAAGAATAATTAACAAATATATTAGCTGAGGCTTGTTTAACAACTGTTTTCTAGGTAGAGGCTACTTTGAGAAATAAGCAAATAACAATGACTTACTTGCTGTGGAAATAAATGGGAACATTAGGGAGAGATGAGGGATATCAAGAAAGAAGTTATGATATGTGAAAAATAAATATGTCTGACTAAAACCAGTACCAAAGTATCGCATTTTTTAATGCAATCACCTGCTTATTTCACCTTTGGCTGAGAAGATTTGGTCTGCTTAGACTGAACCCTCTTCTTTCCTCTCATTCTATTTGCACAGGCCATTGCTCTTTCTGCTGAAGAAGGAGGAAAGGATTTTGTATTTATGTGTATTCTCCACTTCTCCTTACCCATGTCCCCTTCAACACTGAGGAAAGCAGAGCAGAAAACCCTGAAACCTCTTAGCCACTCCTTATTGCTTTTCTTTTTCTTTCTGTGGAGTAGAACTAGAAGCAGCCTGAATCCCTCCTTCGTGGTAATCAACAAAAATAAACGGGGTTTGTTTCAGGCATTGAAAAAAATCTGTGGAGGAGAATAGAGAGGAGGATGAAGAAAGAAAGAAATCTCTGCAAAAGAGGTAGCAAATAAAAGAAATTCTCATAATCACTGACATCCTTCATTACCATATATATCCAAAACCATGTGTTAGAACCCAGTCATATTATAAGAATTTTGAAATGCCAGTATTCTTTCAAAGACATTTTTCCTACTCCAAACCTGATCTTCGCCTTTCCATCATGATCATTCCCACTCATCTGTCCCATCTGTAAAATCCAACATAGTCATAAATACTAAGAAGCACTGAGCCACTCTGAAAGAATTATAATGGGTAGAAAAGGTCTTCTATATAGGAGCAGTACTTGTGGCTATATCCACCAAATGAGGAAAATTTAGAGAGGGAATTTTTAGGTAACAAGTCAACTACAGATATGTGTTTACTGTACGGCATGCACAAATACCCATCTATTATATATTCACCAATCCCCTAGCAATCCTTTGCATTTTTTAAGACATAAGAATCGAAGCAGGCGTCTTCTGGCCTGTTGGGGACTTATTATGAGGTTTTTAGAATATACCTGTTAGTCTTATTTGAATAGATTTGGATTTATATAATTTTGAAATAACAATTATAGTTTCTTATTCTTTTCTTTATGTTTTTGCTTCTACTCCCTGAAGTTCTACGAGTGTGAATGGCTACTTAATCTGAATTCAAAGTATGCTAATTATCCACATAAATTCAGATTTGTTTGTTTGCTAATTGAATCCCTGAATAACAATAACACTGTAAATGTCACAAGAAAAGACTGCAGTTTTTGGCAGAAAGTACTGAGAAATAAAAAGTCAGTTTGCTGGGTTTTTGGCTTAATATTCTGTTATTTTTAATCTAATTAATCTTACTTCTTTAGATTTAGCAGAATCATTTGTTCCAGGTTGTTTAGAAAGTTAATTGGAAAGTTCACATATGTCATCTGAAACTTCAGTGTCTAATTTGTCTCAGTGTCTTTCTTAGTTCCAGGTTTTGGCATAGTCCTTAGCTTTTGGTTTTCTGCTCTTAATATTTCTAAAATATAAAGAGTAAAGAGTGAATTACAACTTATAAAATATTCTCCAACTTTGATTTCTTTCACACTTTAATGTAGTAATATTTTCTATTGTACCAAGCTGCAAATGCTCACTCTCAAACTCTCAGTTGCATTACGGTGGTGAGCACATTCCTGATAACCATCTGCTTAGACTGTGTTTTCTCCTGATCGGCCCATTTAAAATTAAAATAATGATAAAAGCTAAGAAGTTAAGATGAGAACTGTCAGGCAGTTGAAGCTGCAATTCTACTGTAGCTTGTATGGCTTGCTGCTGTGTTTGCTGATGCTGCAAGGAGACATTATACGATGATTGGGAGCTAATGCAGAGTATGTGCAGTTATCCCTACATCAATAGGGATATATCTAGTTATCATTGGTATATTTCCTTATAAAAACTAGATATAAATGCTTTAAAAATACTAGTGGTATACTTTATTCCAAAATGAATAAGTTTTTCTTGTTGTTCCACTACTAACACATTTGGACGCACATTTTAAACACTCATACAGTTTTCATCTCACAAATGATTTATTCAAATCATGTTAGACCTTACAAGGATTTTCATTGTATATCCTTCAGCTGTTCTTTCATCTATTTTTTTTTTCAAAATTCAAACATTTTCTGAACAGTTTTGCAACATAAAAATATTTATTGGTAAGAATAATATTATGAGTGCAGGTAAATACATCTGGATATTAGTGTGTTTCAACCTTTTAGAGGGTAAGAATTCTGCACAGTTTGTGACCCATGTCTGTACAGTGTGTTCTCGCTCATCCAACTCTTTGAACTTCACCCAATTACAGGTGACTGGTCTGCGTATTCACTCTATATTTAATTCACCATGGGAGTCAATGCCACATAATTAAAGTCCAATGTTATGATGACAACAGGAAAAACTATCATTGTTATAAACACGTTACGAAATACACAAAAAGTTGTGTAATCAACCATAATGTAATGTAGAAGTGACTCTCTTTAAAAGTTTCTGCTGTTTAGAAAGATTCTGCTGATTGTTGAAGATGAGTTGCCTGGAATAAAAAGTAGAGTATCAGTAAGGTAGGCTCACCATTCCATGAGAAAAAAATTCAAATTAACTCAATGCATGAAGGAAAACGTATTTCTGATAATTCTTCACTTGTGCCATATGTTCTGTCTGTCCTCTGCAAAAAATCAGATTTGATATGTTTTATCTTGTCCTTTTCTTTCATTCTCAAGTCAGTGATTATCTCATCTAATGATTTTCACGAGTCTTCACATAAGAGTCTTTGTCAGGTTCTCAGTGGAATAACTTTGATATGCTAACACACCTTTACACATCTACATCACTGGCTTCTTCTTGCCTGTTGTTGCTTAATGAAACTGCTTGTTGTTCCATAACTGTGTTGAAAAAAAATGTTATAAGGAAAAACAGTGCTACATTTTTTACTGTGAACAATGAAGACTACTAGAGTGTGAAGTAGAGAAGCTACTGTGCTAAAAAACCTCCTTTTGGGGAAAAGTTTGAGTAGGGATAGTGTTGGTATCATACAGCTTCTTGGTGCAAGCTGGTTCTAACCTGAATGTGAGCTGAAAATACAGCAAGGAGTCTGGACCAACAAGCACAGCAATGGCACTACTGGTCTAGCAGTCATTCAGCCCTAGCTTCAGCTGCAGCTCCCAGGAGCTCATAGGTGACTGTGACAGGCTTCCATGCCCCAAGGCTGCTCTACAGGGAGCTCCCACTCTCTAAACCACCATTGTCACATTATTGCCCCCTTTTTCTTTGAGAAGCCTGATGCTATGTGGCATCCAGATCAAGACCTTCCTTAATGTGCTCACCCATTGTGCCACTTAGGTTTTGCTGGTTTTGTTTGTGCACAATCCCAGAGCAAGTTCTTTTTTGAGAAAGCCTCTTGCTCTGTGCAGTATTACTTTCTGTTTTGTGCTAGTGTCTTTATGAAGTTCAAAAGTTCAAAGCCCAGTTAAAAATGTAATGATCTTAGTAGATAATTTCACTGAAACAAGGATAGAAGCAAATTTAATTAAAATTAGGCATAAAATGTGGATAGTGGTGGAATGTGCCACATTCTAGTTTGTATAAGATACACTTAATAAGACATACTTTATATCTCCCTGAAATACAGTGTAATATGAGACTGTGTCATTATTAGTAAATTAAACTGGTGTCAGGAAATGTAACTCAAATCTGACCACCCATAGCTATTAATTTGTAAGAATCCTGGCCTGGTTTTGTCCTAGACTGGTCAGCTCTCCCAAATAATGCCCTGACACACTTTGGCACTTACGACAGAACATCTTTCCTAATACATAGTTTGGATATGGTTACCTAGTTACAGAAAAGAAGAGAATTTAACATGGATTTGGACTGTTCTGTAACTGTTCACAATTTTACTGATAGAAGGTTATAAGTCTGATTAATTTACTAGTTTAGGTACACACTGAGTCTATACCAGCAGGTTTCCACTAGGTTAATGAGTCCTTTATTTGCTTGTCTGCATTTCAATATTGTACAAAACTTGGAAGAATTTGAATAATAAATATTGAGAAAGTCCTAATTCTTAATATCTTTCAACCCAGAGAGCATCTGGGACACGTAAGAGCTTGTAGTTATTCAGGCAAAAAAAGTAGGAGTTCAAATCAATCTTTCATATCCCAGAACATCATCTGACCCTCTCTTTCTTTTCTATATGACAGGTACTGTAGATGTAACGCGTGGAATATTTCTGTCCAAGCATGGTTGGCTTTATCTGAGCTGACATCCTTACACTCCCTTCATAGCCACTGGAAGAGAATGAATGTCTCTGGAACTCAGTGAGGTCCTTGACTCTCCTTGTTAGTAGACTCTCTCTGGCTTACACTCTAAGCTAGGGATGGGAAACTCACATGACCAAAGGAGATCCTGTTTAGGGTTTCTCAAATTCCAGTGATGACTGTATTCAGGAAGTGACTTGCCCTTAACTGTCAGTAAAATCTAGATTGCTATCCAGCTGAGTAGATATTTACTTCAAGAGATAAGAAATAGCCTGCAAGACTGTCTTGGGGTGACCATG
>VZTH01004002.1:0-14496 GCA_013397815.1 Aleadryas rufinucha
CCCTGTGGCAGTGGGAAGCAATTGTCCCTTGTCCTATCACTCCAGGCTCTTGTAAATAATCCTTTATTCCTTCTAAAATCTTTTCTAATTGAAGTCCCTCCAAAACAAATAGGAAGTGACAGAAGAACAGAGGTGTGGTTTTAGCTGTTCAAGTTGGGTTTTTTTCCCACCTTTTTTTGGTCTTTGCTTTTCACCTTTGCATTTTTTTTGAGAAATACTTTATTTTCTATTTTACTACTCCAGTATATTGGTAACTTTGGCCCCATATCATTAAAGAAAGGATGTGTCACGTTG
The DNA here is from genome assembly GCA_013397815.1 of Aleadryas rufinucha. Classification (NCBI taxonomy): domain Eukaryota; kingdom Metazoa; phylum Chordata; class Aves; order Passeriformes; genus Aleadryas; species Aleadryas rufinucha. The sequence goes on from VZTH01004002.1 coordinate 295, forward strand.
CAATGTAGTTTCAGGAATTAAAGAATTTTCAGTTCATGTTTCCATACCCCATGAGCATCTCCTAGGAATTATTAAATCTGTCTGTATGATGTTTTAGCAGTCTTTTTTTTGGATTATTTTTTAATGGAAACTATTTACTGCATCCTTGGTGCTATGTCCTGCTTATTACATGCCATTTCCATCTGCTAAAAGGGCCCAGTGGTTTGATTTCAGATTGCACTCAGAGCCATGCCTAGGAGATAAATTTATTGTTTGCCCTTTCCAAATTCCCAAAGACCTTTCTCCCCATACTGTGGGGTTTTTTATCTCACACAGAGGTAGGAACCCTCCCACAGCAAATATCCCCTCCCTCGCTGGGCTGGAATACAAACGAGCAATTAAGTAAAGCCCTGTACTTTTAGCACTGGTTTTCTACCCCCTGAGTCTCTAATGGGCTTTGACTCGATGATTTATCTGTCTTTACCCTGTCTGGAGCAGGATTTCAACCAAATTGTAATAACTGGGAACGATGTAAGAGTTTTCTCAGAGAGGAAATTGCAGGGAAACCTCCAAGCCACTGCCTGAAAGGCCGTTAATGTCTGTCAGGGAGAGAAAGGTTATTTAATGCCAGAGGAATTGATACTGTAACTTAGGCCAGTCCAAATGCTCATCCCTCTTGTGAGATGATAACCTTCTGTTCTGAGAATTAATTTATGAATCCTCTTTGGAGCTGGAAAACTTCTCCAATTACTGCTTGTAGCAGGCACCAGCAAACAGTCTCTCACTGGAGGAGTTGCCTAGGAGAAGTTGGGTAATTCTGGATTACTGTTGGCTTTAATTTCTGTTTTTTCTTATATTTATATATTACATTGCATTGGTACATTCTCATATTCCATATAAATACATATTTTACTGTATTTTGGCTTTTTGGTGCTTCCTGAGGCATCACAGACAACATCTCCTGCAGACATTGCATGTCACACACTCAGATCTGCTTAGAACATTGCCACCCTGTCATTATCAATGTGCTGAGAAGGGCACACTGCAGAATTTGTGTCCTAATTGTCACAGTGCTGAGCAGGATGCAGAACTGAAAACAAGCATGGCAATATCTGATTGGCAATAACTGCATGTCTCCGAGCTGCAAATGCTCCTGTGGTGAAGTCAGCAATAAAAATAAAATTTCCCTAGCAAATTACCATGAGTAAAGTGTGCATTGAGTAGCCAACACATAGAAGAGGAGAGGATGAATTTGTTATCGACAGAAGTGGTCCTGGTATTGAAACCTATTTTTCGAAGACTACTGAAGACAACTGGAGTTTGCCCCCACTGCAGAATCCCAGAATCATTACGGTTGGAAAAGATGGCCAGGACCAGAGTTCCCACCTTGTCCCTGAGTGCCATGTCCAGGCCTTCCTTGGACATCTCCAGGGATGGGGACTCCACCACCTCCCTGGGCAGCCCCTGACAATGCCTGACCACCCTTTCCAGGAAGAAATTCCTCCTGAGAACCACCATAGCCTGAGTGTATCCACACAAATCATCCTTGTCTGAAATTGCTTGTGTTTGTATCAGGCTTTAATGTGTGTTAGTGGAAACCATTGGATCTATGACTCCATCGTTTCCTTCCTTTATATGCCCACCTGGGAAATACAGAGAATGTAAAACTCTGCTCAGATCAACTTTCCTTGGCAGAAATATTTTTATTATCCCTCTATTTCTTAACAGCAAGCAGAAACGTGGAGGAAAACTAGTTCCACATAAAGAAACCAATTTGCTTCCTCCTCATTATATTCACTGGGATTGCATTTCAGCAGTCGGGAAGATGGAAGGGAATATTAAAACCTTTAGATAACTGTCGACAATTATGTGAGGTTCAAAATACAGCCTATAAAGGGAGGGGGTCTCTCGTGCTGCATGGTTTGTGACTGTCCAAGCAGCAATAGGCAGGTGCAATTCCAGTGGTTGGATTCCCTCGTCATCCAAATCCAGCAGAAACCCACTGGAGCGTATTAGCTTCCACTCGTCTCAATTAAGGGCAATTAGTGCTGCTGTGCACAGGAGTGAGACAGATTGTTGTGGCACCAGAGACAAAACAGATTCCGAACAGGAAGCAGAATATGGCTTTAACATCCTTAAGTGTTGTTTATGGCAAGTCATAAATGCTTTGCACTGTGTTTATCTGAAATTTATGGTGTTCTCAAGCGAAAACTGAAACTTGCCAAAAAGAAAAAACAAAGCAGAGAGAGAGAGAGAAAGAGAATTATATCAGCAAATACAGCCAGGGATGCTTCTACCTAATCAGGTTATTACAAAATCTACCTTTCCAGATGAGAGCTGATTGCAGTTATCAAAGCTAAAACACAACTGCTCTCCCCTGCTCACTCAGTACTCAATAGAAAGCCATGGTAAAGCACTTTGGGAGTGAATTAAAACATTAACCTATTTTAAAGTGTTTTCTTTTAAGCAGGGAAAATTTCAGATTCAAGAGGAGAATTTCCTGTTGTGTATTTTAGGGGTTGCTAGATGGGAAGAGTGTTTTTTCTTGAGCACACTCAGTTCTTAGTCCTCAGTGCTACGATTTCAGTGAGGGTCATGAAAACGCAAGGTTCAAGTGCTGATTTTCTTCAGGTGTGTTGATAGTTTGAGGGCTGAGGAAGGGATTCAGTGTTACCTGGGCCTGAGACAGAATAGCCAGCTGAAGAGTAGGAGCTGTCTCCCATGGCAACTGTTTGGATTTAAGGGTGTACACGTTTCCCAGGATGAAAAAGCAGCAGCTCCACAAAGGACCTGAGTGCTCCACGTCAAAAGACTTGGAAGACAGCTGATTTTGGATAAGCACAAAGAGCTGCCTGGACAGAAAGACCCTGATGCTCCAAGTCGGACTCGGAAGAAAGGAAAGTTCGGAGTTCAGGAGGTAAAATTAATATCTGTGTTCCTGGAGCTGAAGGAATAAAAAAAGCCATTTGGTCCCCAGGGCAATAATGGTGTCAGTGGGAAATGTGAGTCCCTAAAGTCACATTTAATCTTGGGTTATGGATGGGCTTAGGTTTAAGAAAAATGGTGAAGAGGAAGCAGTTTGGCTCAGCCTATGCAATAAACTGTTACAGCCCTTCCTCGGGCCACAGCCAGGGGAAGACTTAGATGTCAAAAAATAGTTAATTTGGTGAGAAGCCATAGAAATAAGCTCTAGATCTACCTGGGGCTGATCTAGTTCATCTTAGAAAAAAAAAAAAATTAGCACCTGCTTAAAGTTTTAATTTTGAGTTTGCTTGCTGCTGGTTACTCCTGCCTGCATTTCCAGGGTCATGAAGACAGCTAACATCAGCTGTTCCCAGGAGACAGCAGCTTGTTTGGGGGGTGAAGCAGTGCTCTGAATCTTTTTATTATTTTTTTTAATATTGCCTAAAAGATGACCTCTGTAATAAAAAGGCTTCTAAGGTACTGGAGCCACAATGAAGTGATTAGGATTAAATAACTTTTATTCCCGCATTACTAAATGGGTCATGGCACTGCTGTGCTTAAGGGGGGTTGAAAATGACCATTTGATGAGGTATTCCTCATACTACTGTTATTTGAAAATCCTGAATTCATTATTCAGCCCAAACTCCCAGAGACTACATAATTTATTGCACTTATATTAACGTGCCTTCTAGAAGTACAAAAGTAGAGAAGAGTATACTCAGGCACAGAATATATTTCCCCTAAACCACAAATTGAACACAGAAAATCTGATTTGAATTTCATAGAGGTGTGACTGGGAGAAACATGAGTGAAAATAATGATCTTTTGTAAATGTGTTCGCTTGCAAGCTGATCTGAAAGTTCCCAAAAAGGAGTCACAGGGCAGAGCAGAGCCTCTGTCTTATCAGTGGCTGTTTCCACATCTGCACCTTTTATTCTACTTTAATTGAATGTAAAGAGAGCGATGCCAAGTGAAGGCAACCACAGGCCTTTAATCCATGCAATTAATGGAGAGGGAGATGAGGGGAGGCTTACAGAGAGGCTCTCCCATGTGGAGAGGCTCGGGCAGGGGATTAGAGAGCACAGCTTGTGTGCCTGCCAAGGACAGGATCACCTGTCACAGCTCTCTGCTGTCTCTGGGGACAAAGTCCACAGAATCACAGAATCACCAGGTTGGAAGAGACCTTCAAGATCATCGAGTCCAACCCATGCCCCAACACCTCAACTAAACTAAACCATGGCACTGAGTGCCACATGCAATCTCTTTTTAAACACATCCAGGGATGGTGACTCCACCACCACCCTGGGCAGACAATTCCAGAACTTTATCACTCTTTCAGTAAAAAACTTTTCCCAACCTAAATTTCCCTTGGCGCAGCTTAAGGCTGTGTCCTCTTGTTCTGTCAGTTGTTGCCTGGAAAAAGAGACCAAGCCCCNCTTGGTGTCATCTGCACATTTACTAATAGTAGACTCAATACCCTCATCCATGTCATCAATAAAAATATTAAACAAAGCTGGCCCCAGCACAGATCCCTGAGGGGCAGGACTAGTGACTGGCTGCCAACTGGATGCAGCACCGTTCACCACCACTCTCTGGGCCCTGCCATCCAGCCAGTTCTTAACCCAGGGAAGAGTGCTCCTGTCCAAGCTGTGGGCTGCCAGCTTTTCCAGGAGTTTACTGTGGGAGACAGTGTCAAAGGCCTTGCTGAAGTCCAAGTAGACAACACAGCTCTGTAATTATTGCTGGACCATGGTGCCTCCCTGCCGGCTCATTGCTCCCAAGGCAGTTCCTTATCTGCCAGCCTGGTGAGACTGGGGTGGGCTCTGCACCTGAGCCTGTCCTGCTCCTGGCGCTTTTCCCTGCTGTGCCTTTGGGGAATGTGTGACTCACCTCAGCCCATCAGCTCTGCATGTCCTCAAGGTGTGATCCAGGCACAGCACTGAGCCCTGGAAGTGACAGATGCCTTGGAAGGGATGAGTGGGTATTCATCAAACAGAGCTCTCCCAGTGAGGGGTTAGCTTTAGCTGGATATGCACACTCACACACACAAACACCCACACATCTATAATTTTTAAGGTGAGTCCAGCACAGCCTGGGCATTTCAAAGCCAGGGCTGTGCCTGCTGAGAAAATGCAGAAAGCAGTGTCACTGTCATTCCCCTTTGGGTCACCTTGCACAGAGCTCTAAGACCTTTACCAGCTATTTCCATCACAGTCAAAAAAGCCAGATATGTTCACTTGCCTTTGTGCAGGGGTGACCCTAAAATCATCCTCAGGGAGTCAAAATGAGTTAGAATAGCCAAAATCTTGGCTTTTATGTCCAGGGGAAAAGTGACTGTGTGAAGCTTGGCTGGAAGAATTAACTGTGGTACTCACCTGGGAAGCTGTTCAAACCATTCTGGATCCATGGATTTCTTATCCTTGCTTGATTGTATTAGATAGAGACCGTGTCTCACCCAGCACCTGCTATTTTAAGCCTTCTCTCTAAAGCAAAAAAACCCTGTCACAATGACAACATTTTCCTTGACACATATATTTTTTACATGTCTTTTCAGTGTCACCCTGGTGTCAGTAACATGGTGCCACATTACTTCAGCTCTCCCTAGAGGCCGCTGTAAATGAGTGAGGTCAATTAAACATCCTGACATGTCTCTTTAGGCCATTCTAATTTTGTTCCATAGATGGTTCAAGTCTGTTCTCCAGCTGAAGAAGCTCTTCCCAAGTCACCATTTCCCAGCTGGAGACCTCTCCCCATCAGAGTCACAACTTCAACAGCCTTGTTGGAAGGTCTCCTTCAGCATTTCTATGAGCCCAAATTAACTGCTGCAGTTAATTAGCAGCAGTGCTGCCTCAGAAGTGGAGAAAAGCAGTGGCAGAGTCTTTTCTCACTTTCCAATTCTCTACAGGATCATACCATGGAGAAAGACTATTTACAAGGGCTGGAGGGACAGGACACAGGGAATGGCTTCCCACTGCCAGAGGGCAGGGATGGATGGGATATTGGGAAGGAATTGTTCCCTGTGAGGGTGGGGAGGCCCTGGCACAGGGTGCCCAGAGAAGCTGTGGCTGCCCCTGGATCCCTGCAAGTGTCCAAGGCCAGGCTGGATGGGGCTTGGAGCCACCTGGGATAATGGAATGCTGTAATTAGGTGACCTTTAAGGTCTCTCCTTCCCAAACCATTCTGGGGTTCTGTGATTTCCTCTCAGAAAGCTGCTGCGCCCACACTTGATAAATGGGATGCTGAAGTGATGCACCTTCCATCCCATGCTCATCTCTTGTGCCTGAAGGGCAAAGCCAGGGTCCTGTTCTGGTTCATCCCTCATTTACACTGAAACTTGCAGAGTGTGAAACGTCCAGCCTGACCTCTGGATGGATGACAGGGCTCACTCACTGTCTCCTGTCAGAGCCCAGAGAGACAGTGACAATCACAGCCTGCATGAAAAGGACTATGGACAGGGTAATCACCTCACAGGAGCCACAATTAACCTTCCTGCATGTCCTCCAAACACTGCCTCAGCCTCTTGTCCACAGCAGTCAGGTGGCACTCCTGGTGTGACTTTGGCCCCTGTCCCAGAGCACAGTGCCAGGCTGTGGGCAGTGTTAGGTTGGTGGCAGCAGTTTGGGGATGGTCAGTGTGGTCTGAGGGAGGAGGGGTAGGGCAGCAGTTTGGGGATGGTCAGTGTGGTCTGAGGGAGGAGGGGTAGGGCAGCAGTTTGGGGATGGTCAGTGTGGTCTGATGGAGGAGGGGTAGGGCAGCAGAGCTCAGCAGGGTTTATTCAGTTCCGTGTCTCCCAGGGAATGTCTCCCAGAAGGCACCAGCTCCTGCCTTGAACACAAGAGGACACCTGATGTTGCAGGACTAAAATTAGACTTTATGAACACCTCCACTAGTATTTTATCTGAGGGATCTTTTCTTACAAGCCTGTTGTGATGATGCACTGTAGGTAGGAATTATTTTTTTAAAAATCCCTTTTTTTGTCGAGCTGTTTGATGTGACAAGTGGCTGTTGCTGTGGCACTGCTGTGTTTCATGGATGTATTAAGTGCCCCAACAAGACTCTGCAGCACCATCACCCATTTGTCTTCCAGCTGTATCTTCATGAATTGGTCTTTCAGTTTGCCAGCAGCTTGTAGTGTGTGACACAGAGGTTTTTATTGAGAGCCTTGTTATGTATTCCTTGAACTGCTGCTCCTGGGCACCAGCAAACAGCACTGACCATCTTCGTTTTACACTGCATCTGTCTCCCTCTTCTCTCTCTGCTCACCCAGTCCTTCATTCAGTTATTGCCATATCCTTTATCTCATTTTGCTTTATTAACTGCATGAATTTCTGTTTTCTTATTGATTGCCAACATATTTGAGAAGCAAAATCTTCAGCAGATCCATCTCAGTCTCTCATTAACCACAGAGTCACTTTTTATTATATTCAGCAACCTCACTTTGATGAATAGCTGCTTATGGAAAGGAAGCTGCCAAGGCCAGTGGGCTTTGGGGTTGATATCCCTCCTTCCTGGCCCTGGAGTTTCTCTTGTAATCCCTCCTTCCTGGCCCTGGAGTTTCTCTTGTAATCCCTCCTTCCTGGCCCTGGAGTTTCTCCTCCCCCTACCCTGATAGACACAGCTGCTTTTGGTTCCCAGCCCCTCTCAACCCAGGCTGGTTCTCCTTCAGCCTTGAGCACTGCATTTCTCTACCTAAATTGCCACCCAAATAAACGTCCTGCTCCTCATTATTATTTGTCTGTTAGCTCCTGTTTTGCAGAATCCATGCCCCAGATTTGGTATTTCTGGTGTTATCACCACAGTGGCATTGCCTCCCTTGCCTGTCCGCACCATGGGAGACAGAGAAGATGCCGTTTCTTTCAACGAGGGAATGACTCAGTTCACACCCAACACCAACTAATAAATTAATCATAAATTCACAGAATCATTAACATTGGAAAAGACATCTGGGATCATCCAGTCCAACGTTCAACCAAACCTGAACTCTACCTCAAAGTGCCACACACATTCGTTTCTTGAACCCTTCCAGGGATGGTGTCTCCACCAGTGCCCCAGGCAGCCCCTTCCAGTGCTTGACCACTGTCTCAGTGATGAAGTTTTCCCTGAGATCACTGATTAAAGTGCTGATAAAGGATAAACCAGAGCTTTTTTATCTCACTGCAGCTTTAGGAGCATTGCCAAGCTATGAGGCAGTGCCTCTGTCTCCCAGAGAGGGTTAGTGGGTGCATCCAAACACATTGCCCCTTGGATGCTACCAGCTGCTCATGGCAAGTCAGAAAAGCTGGAAATCTGATATAAAGGCACATTCTACAACCAAAATCATGCAGAAGCCCCCTCTGCACACAGCTTTGTCCATTGCCCAGGTAACTCTGGTCACATCCTGCTGGATTGCCCTAAAACAGCTCTATGTGGAGTATTCCAAAGTTAGTATTTCACTGAGGGCAAAAGACCTGTATTAACCTTTGTATAACCTGTATTAACCTTTATATGTATTAACCTCTGTCCTTTATAACAGACCTCACAATTAGAGTTTCTACCATTTTCCTGATTCCTGAGATCAGGGCTGAGAATGTGACACTGTGCTGATCCAGCTGTGTTACCACACTGCCCACGACCAGATGTGTTATCACCCTCACTGCTCCTGTGTTGTTTCACCACAGCCTTCTCCTGATTTAGAGAGAGATGTTTTTTAAGGGAAAAAAAGGCTAAAATTTTCCATAAGTTATTCAGTGCACAGAAGAACATTCAGTGAATACATTTAAATCCACCCCAGACAGAAGTAGTTGTTGAAATCCTTGGATGGCAGAATTAGCTTCTAATTTTAGAAAAACAAAAGTCATTATCTGGGCTCGAGAAACCCAGTTCCTACAGAAGTACGGCTGATAAATTGCTTCAGAATCTCTTTTCTTATTACTTGCAGCCACACAGTTTGGAAATAAATGATGTATAACACTGCAGGAAAAATGTGTTTCAGTAATGCAAAGGTACATGCATATATAGATAAGTAGAAATATGGATATCAATAAAAATATGCTCAAATGTGTGTACAGATATGGGCAAAAAATACATGTTTATCATAACCTAATTCCACAGTACAATAGCTCCTTTCACATCCATGGGATGACTATATTTACGGATCTGGTCCTGTAGCTTCCATTGGCTCAGTTAATTTTTATCAGGCGAGGAACAGTCTTTAAACAGGAAATAAAATTAATTAAAACACACATTCCAAAGTCCACACACATTATATCTAGCTGCATCTTTGCCCACTGGAAGGAAAGAAGCCTTTTCCATCCCAAACAAACACAAATCCATAAAATAGGGTGCAGAAGTGTGGGGAATGATTCAATATTTAAACAAAGGCCGAGACTTGTTGCAGGCCCTGACTTCAGGCCTCATAAATCCTGCACGACTCCGGTGGGTTTGTGCTCGGAATGTGCCTGGGATCTGCCCTCCTTTTGCTCATCTCCACTATTAGCTGGTGTTTTTTGCAGGCTGTGGCACGGACCAAAGTCCTAAACAAAGAAAAGAAGCCAACCAGCAGGCGTGTCTGTCTCTGCTTTTTGCCTCTGTCCTACTTACCCCAGCTGGGCTTATCATGCCTTGCTTTTGTCCTCTCCAAAGCTTTTCATCGCCGAGGCTTCCTCCAGCAAATCCAGCGGTTATTGTTCTGCCCGTCCCTTCCTCGCACACCCTGTCAGGAATGTGGGACAGGTTCTTTCTCCGTCACACTTCCTCCCCTCACAACCTGGGAGTCCTAAACACCGTTATTTGGCCCCTGAGAACTGCACTTCCCCAAAATTTGCACGTGTCTTTGCATGTGTTCCCCTAATAAATCTTGCTGGACAACACTCATAAAACCAAGATGAAAAAATGAAAGAACGCTGATGCTCAAGGTGAATGTTGATTAATTCAGGAGGGCATTAAACCTTCTGATGGTAATTATTAATAATTAATAATTAACTGAACAGTCTGTATTTTTCAAAAACGCTTCAAAGCTGACACAATGTCTCTGACAGAGCCGGTATCACCTAACAAAAGTCTGAGTGCCACTGTGGGTTAAAGAAAAGGATTTTTGGAGCTCTAATCTTTCAGTAGATTGGTGGATTTTCTTGCTGTGGGAACTGTGGGAGAAGAAAAGAAATGTTTCTGTTGCAGGGATGTTAACGCTGGGTTTGATCAGATGTTCTGTCCACTGCCTGCCTGAGAATGATGAAAAACCTTCAACCGTCCAGTCACTGCCTCAAGCCTTCCATTTTCACCCTTCTGAAACAGGGACAGCAACAGACATTTGTTTCAAAAATATCTCAAAAGAAATACAATCATATTTAACACTTTAGTTTTAGGAAATATGTTCTTTGCAGAGCTTTTTCACTTTCCCTACTGACCTCTCAGGAGCATCAGCTGAATTTTATCTTGTTTAGATATAGTTGGTGGATGTTATTTCCTGAGATGAGTGTATTCCTAACCATCCTTTGGACCTCAGTGTTGCACCTCATCTGAATAACTGAGTCCTAAAGGGGCTAAATGTACCCCAGTGATGGGCCAGGGTGGTCATCCTTAAACCAGTAATTTAATATAAAAATGGATGTTAACCTCTCTAGGCTTCACTTAATGTCTGAATCCACAGGATTATTTTGATATCTTTTTTTTTTTTTTAAGAAAACTGTTTCCAAGGCAAGTAAATCTGATTTTTATTTTCTCTCACAGCCTGACAACAATTTACTTTGATGTTTCTTGGTTGTTGTTTCTCTTCTTGAGTCAGTATATAGGGAATCATGTACCATTATTGGGAAAAAAAACACTCCAATCTTGTGAAAGCCAATCCTTAAATGATGCAGCAATGTAATATGGGAAATTATATATGATTCCCAGGCACTTTTAGCTGTGAAAACATCAAAAGCCTGGAAACAAGATCAGAGAGTATTTTTACAAAACACCTTTGACACAGGAATGGAAACAGAGCCCCCAAGTAACCTCCAGCCAAAATGGTGTGGATGTAAGACAGGTCAAAAATGGATCTTCAGCAGAGCAATGAGCAAGAACTGGGAAGAATTAAATCCTGAATCTCTCATCAGTGAGTACAGCTCCTGAGTGAGGAAGAAATGCAGCCACCACAATTCCATGCAGGATCCTCACAGGTTTGAGGGCAAAGCCGAGGAAGAGGCTTAAAATACTGGTGGAAGGCAGTCTCTGAGGAAAAGTGCTGCTGGAAATGCTGGGGTGTTGTGGTGATGAGACTTTCGCACATATTTATCAGAGCCCTAAGAAAGGAGGCAGAAATAACACAGAGATTAATTAACAAAGCTGCCATGAGGCTCTGTGTGCCAGGGAAGGTGGTGCAATCACCGGGATGCTCTCCTGCTTTCAAGGAGAAGTAAAGATGCTCTAAAACACTCCCATTTCAAGTCCCTCTAAGGAGAGAACTGCTTGAATTTCAACCCAGTGCAAGGAAAAGAAGTCCCATACAATATAAGGTTCCCCTCTCACAAACAGTATTCAGAGAGGCAAATATTAAGTATGTAACAATCTCTGGTAACTGCAGCAATTAACCGAGACACAAAGGTGTGGGGGAGATATCACTGTGCTCTGGCAAAACTTGGTGGATGCAACAGAAATCCAAAATGTGAGGGAATGGCTGGCTTAAGGACATTTATGGTAAAGAAACAGAGCAAAGCAAAAAACAAATTTGAACCTGGATACACACACATATAAATAGCTGAAGAACGTGGCTGAGATTTGAGAGCAAATGCAAAAAAAATCTCTTTGAAGGTAAAAAAAAAAAAGGCACAAGAGAGACAATTGCAAAAATCTCTTTTAGCAGATGTCCATGAAACCTTCAGCCACAGGTCACAGCAGAAATGAGAGATCTCCAAAAGCAAGCAGGCTAAAGCCAAATCTGAAAGGGAGCGCATGAGGATTTCTAAAGATCAATGGAAAATGGACACAAGTGAGAGCCAAGGAAATTACAGCCCCAGGAACAGCCTCCTCTCCTCACACACCACCGTGGCCAGGGCCCCTGGAGCACTTCCCTCCACATTTTCATCCCATTTTCCAAATGGAGTCATTCATTCTGAGTTCTTACCAGCAGCTGTGGGGATGAGGAGCACAGCCAGGAGCCACTTACCATATGTAGCCTTGTAATAATCGAAGAAATTAAAGCAGCAGAAATGACCAATTAGCTGAGATGTCTGCAGAAGGAAGCCTTCTGCAAGAAATTGCTCACATAATTATTATTGGGTTATTTGTTTATTCCCTCACATTAATTAGCTGCCAATGTCCATTTTATGTCTCCAGTGTGATTTGACAGCTGAGGATCTTAAATGGACAGTTCCTAGAAAGGAGCTGAATAAATAATAATAATAGTAATAATAATAATAATAGCAACAATAATAACAATAATGCTCTAATCTATTTGCCTTATTGTTTCTATTCTCAAATTCCCTGTGAAGTGAAAGCTCTTTCAACCTGAGGCTGCTTCTAAGATATCAAACACCTCTGGTTTGAAATTCCTCACACCACCAGTCTGAAAACCATATTAACTCTGCAGGGGATTCAATACAATTCTTGAGGATGAGGAATTTGTTTCCATGACTCCTCTGATGCATCCTGGAAGATTTTCCTACACCTAGAGGAAATTTCTAGAGATCCTTGATCCTCCTGCTGGAGGACTCGACAGCACTGGATCCTGGGAAAGGGGCACAACAGGCTGCAGGCAGTGTAGGACATCCTTGGAGGGCATGGAGATAAGATCCTTATCCAGGGGAGAGACACCCATTGCTCACTAATATTGGACAGGTCAAGACTGGTGGTGGCTTGGGCTGCAGTGGAATTCATGACCTCAAGGCATGTAGGACAGGAAAAATGTTTAGGAAAACCCCTAAAATTAGGAAAGTGAATATTCAGTTGTTGAAGGAACATTTTTTTCTAGAACAGACCACACAAAACTGGAGACAGGGCAGCAGAAGTGCCACTGTCACAGCTCAATAGCAGAGAACACAGCAAAATACGAGAGGAATTTTGAGTGGTGAGCCAAACTGGTGAATTTTAGATTAAATTTAAACACAATTCTTTAGGTAGCCTTGAAGGCAAATAAACAGTAGTAAGAAGTCATCACCATGATATGCAAAGTGTATCTGAGAAGAGAGTCTAGTGGGGATCAAAGCTGCAGATGAATCAAACAGGAGGTTGGGAAGGTTGGGTTTTTTTCTTAGACTGGGAAGTCAGTACAGAACTCGTGTGCCACAGCTGTTATTTATAATGTCAAGATTTACAACTGGGTTGCATTTGAAATACCAACCAGTGATATCAGAATAAAATAGGAACTGCCTTATCAGAGGTTTGCAGTGACACAGGACATATGGGAGCCTCCAGTGTCCTGCACACGGGGAAAGCTCTGACATCTGTTCAAAGGGATGGGAGCAACACCTGAATAAAGCAGTGCAGTTTGCCCCTGCTGGAATGGGTTTTTCAGGGGAAGAAATAAGAACACTCCATGCCCCGATTCAAAGCAGCTTCTAAAAAACAGGCTGAGATGGAAAAAAAAAAAACACCCACAACTTATTTTACATCTTCTTTTAAATTAATGTACTGGATTGCAACTGGCAATTGAAGGTACAGAGGTAGATTTCTGAAATAAAGGTGTGAGGATGCATTTTATCAAAGAAACTGAAAAAATACGGCGTATACATTGTTCAATTTGAAATGCATTTGTGGAGTGGAAATTCCTGAACTGGCATGGCAGTGTTCCTGAAATGCCACTTTATTCTGGAGTTACTCATCACATATACAAGGGTTTGGTAATTATTTTTGATAGGTTTGGTGTCATGCTGGCCCTCATCAGTTCATTAGACTCTTTCACATCAGATCATCATCATAGTTAAGTCATTTAAGAAAGTAAATTGAAAACATATTATGCATAAAATGTCAATCTACTGCCGTGCTCATTTACAATAATTAAAGATGTGCATATCCCCATACAGATATGTGTATTTATATAGCAGTAGTAGATTTCAGGAGATTTATAAAGGATAATGATCAGTATCTCTATTTTATCAGTGGAGAAATAGCNAGAACAACACTTAGCAACACTTCAATAAGCTTGTACCTTATGTTGAAGTTAGCGACTTAGCGAACGAACAACACTTAGCAGCAGTGAAGTAAATTTATAACTTAACCTTCCTTACAGGCCTCACTTACTTAGATATCCACGGTACTTGAACATCTACGAGAGCAGCGTTTCTCCCAGGTTTGCTCTGGCAC
>VZTH01004003.1:0-14269 GCA_013397815.1 Aleadryas rufinucha
CACAGAGGGGTCCCCAAATCCCCCACTCCCGCAGCACTCAATCTCACAAAGGGACACCTAAACACTCCCCCCCAGTCCCGCACCACCTCACAGCCGAGTCCCCAAGCCCCCCGTACCTGCCGGCAATTCCCGGGACGAGCCCTCAGGGCGCTGGGCTGAGGCGGCGCGCGCTACCCGCACCACCGGCCGCAGCCCCTCCGCCGCCGCCACACGATTTCAAACCCAACGGAAGCCCCGGCCCACCAATGAGGGAGCGGCGTTCGGGGCGCGCCCGCCAATCAGAACAGCGCTCTGCGGAGAGGGGCGGGGACAGCGCCACGCGTGACCGTTGCGCCCCCCTCACCCGGAGTGCGCCCCCGCGCGGGGCAGAGCGGGCAGTGCCGGCGCGGCTCCGCCCGGGACAATCCCCCCGGCTGCACAAATGTCCCCGTGTCCCCAGGTACGGCAGCGTCAGCCACGGCTGCCCCACCCCTGGAAGCGTTCAAGGCCAGGCTGGATGGGGCTCTGAGCAACCTGGGCTAGTGGAGGGTGTCCCTGCCCGTGGCGGGGGGTTGGAATGAGATGAACTTTAAGGTTCCTTCCAATCCAAACGTTTCTATGATTCCACAGTCTCAGTTCTGCTTCAACGTGCTTTTGCATGAAATCACAGAAAGAAGACTTGCTGCTTCACAACCCGCTTTTTATTACTGAACTTCACAGTTCATTCAGCACATTAAAACAGTCCTTACTGTTGAGTCACCAGACAGCAACAACGAAATGATTGTTAAAACAATAAACTTGCTAACAAGGATGTCTTTTAGAATGAAATAAGACGCACAGAATCCAAGTATGATTTTACTGACGTAACCATCCTCAAGAGTCACTAAACCACCATGAATTCCCGATCTCCATCACAACAGTAACACATCAACCATCTGCCAGCGTTAGGATGTCACATTCCGTGGGTGGCATTTACTATTGACTTGGTTTCCCATCAGTAATAGTATATAACATCACATGCTGCTTTCTCTGCCGTGCTTTTCCAGTTATACAATCTCCCCTTTCTCTAAAAGAGACAAATCTGGAAGTCTGTGGTTATAACAAGGTGCATGGAGGGGGTTTGCTACATTCCGTAAGAAACGGCAAATTTTATGGCTATTAGCTATCACTTGTACTTCAATAGTAACCAGAGATTCAAGCTAGGCCTCTTCGTTTGCTGTGTTTGAGGATGTACAAAAATTGTCTTAAAATATGCCTCCCTTTAAGGCATTCTAAGATCCTACACCCCTGTCTTGTTAGAAAATATTAGAAAACATTACATAAAATACACAAGGAAAAACAAAGAGAAGGGTTTTTTCCGACGCTTAAGTAAAATAGGCCATTTCCCTGCTTCAGAAAGACGCTGCCCTCATCCAACAGAGCTCTTTTACGGTCATAAAGAACTGGAATCGGTTCCTTCTGCCAGGCCTGTGGAGCATGACCTCGAACGCGTACAATGGCTGAGGCCACGGGCAGGGACTGCGTGTCCCGGCCGGGCTGGGCGGGCGCGGGGTGCGGGCGAGGTCCGGCTTCCTGCTGCAACGGGGACGTGGCTCGGGGCTCGCAGCCGGGTAGGCGCGGAGGGGCGGAGGGGAGGGAGGAGATGGATGGAGGGGCGGGGACCATCAGTGCTAGGGGAGGCGGGTCCCGCCCCGGCGGCCCCGCCAGCCCGGCAGCGCCCGCGCCGCGCATCCGGGGGTGCGGCGGGAACTACCGCTGGAGGGGGGGGAACTACCGCTGGAGCATCCGGGGCTGCGGCGGGAAGTACCGCTGGAACTACCGCTGGAGCATCCGGGGCTGCGGCGGGGAGTACCGCTGGAGCGGCGGGAAGTACCGCTCCCCGCTGGAGCATCCGGGGGCGCGGCGGGAACTACCGCTGCCGGGGACCCCGGCGCCCGGTGGGGCACAGCATGGAGAGCCCCGCGGTGACTTTCACGCTGGCCTACCTGGTGTTCGCCGTGTGCTTCGTGTTCCCACCCGACGAGGTGCGGTCGGCGGGGCTGACGGTGCAGAGCCTGCTGTCCGCCTGGCTGGGCAGCGAGGACGCGGCCTTCGTGCAGTACCACCTGCGGCGCAGCACCGGCACGCTGCTGGCGCACTCCCTGCTGCCCCTGGGTGAGTAGAGCTCCGGCTTCCTTGGAATGTGCACCCCGAGCTGTGTAACCAGCTGGCTGCACCGCAGCACACGCACTCACAAAGGAATTGCAGTTTAAGTACAGAACGGGGAAGGAAATGCTGGAGAGGATCGCTGCGGAAAGGGACCGGGGGGTCCTGGTCGATGGAAAGTTGGATCTGGGTCAGCAGTGCCCTGGCAGCCAGGAGGGACATCCCTGTCCTGGGGACATCAGGCACAGCATCGCCAGCCGGGCAAGGGAGGGATTGTCCCGCTCTGCTCTGGTCTGGGGCGGCCTCACCTCGAGTCCTGGGGGCAGTTTTGGGCACCACAATATAAGCAAGGTAATAAACTATTAGAGAGTGTCCAAAGGAAGGCAGCCAAGATGGTGAAGGGCCTTGAGGAGAAGCCGTGTGAGGAGAGGCTGAGGGCACTTGGTCTGTTCAGTCTGGAGAAGAGGAGTCTGAGGGGAGACCTCACTGCGGTTACAAATTCCTCGTGAGGAGATGAGGAAGGGCATCTCTTCTCTGTGGTGACAGTGACAGGACACGAGGGAATGGCCTGAAATTGTGTCAGGGGAGGTTTAGGTTGGATATTAGAAAAATACTCCTCCCCCAGAGGGTGGCTGGGCACTGGAACAGGCTCCCCAGGGCAATGGTCACAGCACCAAGCCTGATGGAGTTCAAAGAGTGTTTGGACAATGCTCTCATGCACATGGTGTGACTCGTGGGATGTCCTGTGCAGGGCTAAGTGTTGGACTTTATGATCCTTTTGAGTCCCTTCCAACTCATCATCTTCTGTGATTCTGTGATTTAACCAGAGAATGCAAATCGGCTTCCTTCAGCCATATAATTCTCCTACAACTAAGTACCATCTCACAGGTAATTTTTTTCAACCAACAAATTCAGATCACCTTCCTCTAGGTTTATAATTCTGGTAAAAGTGGCATCTCACAGGTAATTTTATTCAATCAGCAAATTCAAATCAGCTTTGTTTAGCTACATAATTGTGGTAAATACCAGTGATGCTTAAGAATTTACCTCAGATTGCTTAAGACAAGAGGCTTGAATTTGAAGTACAGTACCTCTCCTGGAGCTGAGCTCACTGATAGATAACCATATGATTCAGGGCTATGTGTTTTTGCAGGTACTTAATTGTTTTCTGAAAGTAAGATTTTTTCCTTGCAGGTTATTACCTTGGTATGTGCTTTGCTGCACCTGAAAAACATCTTTGCTTTTTCTACCTGGCTTCAAAAGAATGGAAGACTTTCTTCTTCTTCGCAGTTCTCCTCCCAGCAATCACCAGTGCCCTGGCATATTACTGGTCACGGAAGGGTTGGAATAATCATCCGCTAGCCCGGACACTTGCTGTTCACGCTCTCCCACAGTCGGGTTGGAGGGCAGTAGCTTCTTCCATCAACACAGAATTCAGGAGAATCGACAAATTCGCTACTGGAGCGCCAGGAGCGAGGGTGATCGTTACGGACACGTGGGTGATTAAAGTGACCACCTACTGTTTACATGTTGCCCAGCAGCAGGACATTCACTTGACGGTGACAGACTCCAGACAGCATGAACTCACCCCGGACTCCAACGTGCCTGTGCAGTTCCTCACCATCCGAGTTGCCAGTGTTAACCCCTACGTCAAGGCATTCGATATCCGGTAAAACAACTGCTAAACCTGTTTTGTTACGTGTGTGCTGTTTGATGGTGCTGATGGAGCGCTTTTGTGCCGGATCTGGAGACTCCCTGGTCTCATCCCTTCCGTTTTGCTCCCTGCCTGGTGTTCAGAGGTGCTGAATGTGCAGTTCTGCCGTGCAGTGCAGAACATACACGTGCAGCGTTGAATACACAATGGATAAACAAAGGGATTGCCCTCTTTGATCCATTTTTGGGAGAGGATTGTGCTGGATGCAGAAAGAAGTAGCTGGATAAAATTAGGTGAGAGATGGAGAACAAGAATGAAAGGTAGAATTTTTGGTCTTCCAAATTTTGGGTAAGGAGAAATAGCCATTTGTCTAAAACTGTCTGTTGTTCACCCATGACTTTGAATTCTTCCTTGTGCTTAAGGCTCATAATTTTATCACTGCTCAAAAGAGCTCTCACTGCTCCTAAAGCAAGGAAGTAATTTTGGTCCTTTTCTGATTTATGTGTTCTCATAGAAGTAAATCATAGCAAATGTGAACTATTAGGGCTTGTTTTGCAAGGGCCCATGCTGTTTATCTCAGCAGTCTCTCTACATAACCAGGCTAAAGAACAAATTCTGCAGAAACCTCTGAGCAGAAGGGTGCTAAAGTGTTTGTTGTTTTGTTATTAAGAACCATGTTAATGCTCGTAAAACTATATTTGAAAAGGTATTTGAGTGTCTTTTTGCTGTAAATTTGTATGTCAGGAGCATTTATTAGGTAATTAGGTAATTAAAAGCAGACAGATCACCATACTTGTAGGTGTGCAGTGGGGCAAGCCTGAGGAAGGCAAAGAGGTGATTGTGGTAGAGATCCAGGTGAACAGAACTCAGAAAAAGAGGTTAGTTAAGGTAAACATGACAATCCTAAGAAAAGAGACTTTTATAGACCTGTGAGAGTAGTGACCAAATGAGTATTAAACAACTAATGATTTTCTTCTGCAAGCGCTTCAGTGCAGGAGTGGTAAAAACTACATCCCCCGCTGAGAAAATCATGGCTTGTTTGACAATTCCTTTTAGGGAAAAAAAGTCCTAACCCCAAAATGTATTTTGTGGCTGAACAGAATAGCATCAAGAACAGTGTTTAAAAGCTGTTCTAATAAGATGTTAGAAATAGTAAATCATTGCTAGAATGTAGCAGAATCATAAAGGATCATTGTATATGTCCAGAATCAAAATCAAATACAGTGAGATGTTTCTGGAGAAAAAGTGTTTTTGGGCAGGTGAGCCATGTTCCCCTGCATGTTCAGTGTGAATTGTTCCTCTGGATATAAAGGTCCCTGTGATTTTCATGGATAGCATCTGTTAAGAAATGACATTATCCTGTAGCAGTAAAAACAATGGAGATCACTGGAAGCTAGAGCTAAGCCATCCTTGCATTGTGCTGGGCTCTGGGAGCTCAGTGAGTGGTAGGAAAACGAGGGCAGTCTTCCCAGGACTTCTCCATGAAAGCTGTTTAATGAGTTGAAGCACTGAGCTGGAGAGTTCTGACACTGCAGTTCAGAACTCTTACCCTAAAAAGGGATGACAACAGGGATATGTCACTGCAGGATCTGTGTGAGGTCTCAGGTGCCGCTTGAGTGCTGTGGGCATCACTTTAATTTACAGAAGCAGCTGGTGTGAAACACAGCTTGTTGCAGCCTTAAATCAGCAGTGGTTTGTGACCTTTGTGAAATTTCTGGATTTATCTAAAATTGTATCATAAAATCACAGAACCTGACAGATTGACATTCTTCTGCGCCTTATGTAGTACTATATAACCTTGTGGTGCCTGCTGCATGATACAACTAAAGTCTGTCCTCAGGAGTTTATAAATGAGAATTTAGATATAGTCTAAGTAAAAAGGCATTAAAAAGGTGACAGAAAGGGTGCAAACAGCACTTTGCAGTGAATGCATGATTTACATACCTATATGACTTTTGTTCATGCTGATTACTTCAAAAGCCTTTCTTTATTTTTGTATGATGTTTTAGCTGATCTCTCACATACCCTGCTGGCAATCTTACACAGATATAAATGAGGACAGTGTGTTCTGTTGACCAAGTTCTGCCAAAGCCAATAACTAAACAGCAAAAGGAAACAAGAAAAGACAATGCTATGTATTTATTCTGACTAATAAGTACCAGCCTAAACAGCTTTTCTGTGTATTCACTTCCTTGATGTTAACCTCTGCAAGGTACTATCCAGGTATTTGGGTGGATAATCATGGTAACATTTTGCTTCATCTTTTCTTCTTCAGGTTGAACTCCACAGAGTATGGGGAGCTCCGGGAGAAGCTTCGTGCTCCTATCAGCAATGCAGCTAATGTTGTGATCCATCAAAGCCTTAGTGATTTATTTTTAGAAACCTTTACATCTCTGGTGGAAATAAACCAGCCATATCACGTTCCAAGCACTCAGGTGAGATTTCCTATCCATGTGAGACTGTAATAATTATACTTTCAATATAGATGAGCCTGTGATTACTGTGTAATTGATATATGTTTACCTAGGGCTATCTCCGGTGAATTATTAAGAGAATTCATTGTTGTGGGGTTAACAAAAAGGTTTTATTAAAAATATGGATTAAATGATGAATGATGATTAAATTATCATGTGATTACTGCATAATAATCCTCATTTAATAATTAAGCAGTATTCAATCAGTAATTAAATGGTAATTGAACAGCAGTCAAACACTCTCCTACTCACTACACTTCTAATAATTCAGCTAGCTCGCATACAATATGTTTTAGATCTAATATAAACTGTCATTTACCTTGCTGTAGATAACATACCAGGTAAGGGATCTCTTGCCCTCAAGAGGTAAACCTTGAGAGGTGTCCTACCTCCCTGAGGCTGCCCTACAGGAGAGCTCCATGGGCTTAGGGGCTGCAGTCACTTACAGAGTGACTGGTGTTTAAGCTGCCCCTTGGAGTGGGTGTGCAGCTGTAGGACTTACAGTTTCATCTTGTTGGGCCCTCATAAGACATGGCCTAGATTCCTTAACTTCCTGAGAAGATACAGCCAAGCACAATTTCTTAGGGTCTGCACAGCCAGGCTGACTCCAGTCAGGCCTCCTGGTCAGTGATGCCAGAAGCACAAGTGCTATTTGCTCAGTCAGGGTGATGCTTCCCTTACAAACACCCACCTGCTATCTCAGTGAACATGTCATAAATGTAGCTCTGGCTGCTGCTTCTGTTCCTGCTACAGAAGCTGTATTGTGAGCATTACGATTTTGGGACATGAGAAATAACATTGTGAAATAAAGTCCTCTGTAATAATTTCCATAAAAATGTTACATGAAAACATTTGGAAATGATGACGTTGCACTTGCAGAAAGTTTATGGGGAGCCAGAGTCACAGCTGCTGCTGCTGTTCTTTAGGCAGTTTGCTCCAGTATAGCTTGCTTTTCTAGACAGCCAGGTTCTGCTGGATCTTCTGAAATAAACTAATGTTTCTTGACTGGGATTTGCTTTAGCTATAATTATTGTGGCCATTATTCTATGGTGTTAATTATAACAGCATAGAGTACTACCTCCAGTAATACTCACAGAGACCTGGTCATTATTATACTTGTGCAGCAGTCAGAAGTGTGACTGGAGCACTGCCCAGTGTACCAGGGGGAACCAATTAAACCAGTACTGGTGACCCTGCAGGGAGTCTGTGCAGTGGTTCAGCTCATGGAGTGAGGGGTTGGTATCTTTGGTAGTGTTGTGCAGTTTATATGGTTCATGAACTAGCTAAAATAAAACTGGATCAGGTGTGCCTGCACATCATGTTGTGTGTTCTCATTGCAATGCCAGCAAAAAGAGATGTTCACAATAAAGAGAAGATACTAAAGCTGCTTTCTTGCCGAGCACTTCATTTGTGTCACATTTAAGTGGCAGCTGAGCTACTGAACTTGGGTTTGACATTGAGTGATACATGACACCACAGATTATGATAAGGATGTTAAAAATACAACACTGAATTTTTCCCTATTCTGAAGCTCCATGGATATACTGAAAAAGTTAGTTAATCTTTCTATGCTAGTTTTCCTGTGTAAAACCTGAGATAAGACCTAATTTCACAAGTTGAAGCTTGTGTTCATCTGGTTCTGCTCCACAGCCCAGCTGCCAGTGCAGCTGAGCAGACACTTGAGCTGACAAGGGAAGAGTCACTGGAGATGGGAACTAGAGACCACAGAGAGAGCTGGTTTTTGTTCCACCAGTAGCAGTATGAACAGATTCAGGTCTCCGTGCCTATTCAGTGTGCTGTCTTTTGAACTTTGTCAAGTTCTTGGACAGCTGGAAGACATGTGGGAAATGCTAATTATTGTTTATTAATTGTAAAACACTTCACAGCAAGATTATGTCCTCATATGCAACTGCAAGTTCATGTGGCGTAATTAACTGTGGGGAAAATCAGTTATTCCAATATTACCCAAGAAAAGTTAAGTAAGTTTCTGGACCTTCAGGATGAGTGTCCTTGTGTTCAGTACAGCCCTGGTTTCCTCTTTTATGTCTCTTACTTAGAAAGATGGAAGACAGGAACAGCCACTTGCTGTTTTAAGTGGTAAGAGCTGTTTGCTTGGTTTGTTTTCCTTACTTTATATTGGTATGTTTTTCGAAAAATAGTTTGAATGACAAAGCTGGCTGCTTGCTTTCTTTTCTGTGCCTGGTGGAAGCTCTTCAGAGAGTGAAAGAATGTTTATTTTCCAGTAATTTTTGTTTAATCATCAGTCTCATGCAGCAGTTCTGGGTTTTCTGTTCAGAGAGAAGCTTTGCTGTCATTCATTAGAGAGTGTTCTAATAAAAACACTTGATATCCTCTGGTGGGGCAGTTCTGCCTTGATTATTCTGCCACAGATGATTTTCTAAAAGCCTTTGAAGAGCAGTAACAGGACCCATTCTGTGCAGTTCACAATTCTGATGGTTTTTCTCCTCCCTCAGGAGCTGGAGCCGTGCATAGGGTGTATGCAGACTATTGCTAACATCAAGCTCATCAAGAACTGCCAGGAGCCGAACGAGGGGGAATGCCAGCAGTGCTACTGCCGGCCCATGTGGTGCCTCACCTGCATGGGCAAGTGGTTTGCCAGCAGACAGGACCAGCAGCACCCAGAGACCTGGCTGTCGAGCCAAGTGCCTTGCCCGACTTGCCGAGCCAAATTTTGCATTCTAGATGTTTGCCTAATACGATGAGTAGTACTTGGGTATGTTTTAACTTTTTCAGTTTGACTGTGTTTCGTAGTGGGTTTGGTTAAAGTCCTGCTAGATCTGAGACTTCACGTTCTACCAGCGTACAAACTCTAAAGGTTTCTTTTACAGCGTTGAAAACAAATGTAAATCTTTTCAGTTCTTTTCCACTTTTACCTTTCTCTGTGGATTTTACTCATCTGATGTCAGCTTCTGGGTTTTAATTTTGTTTAAACTCCTATTTTCCTTTCTTACATTTTGGATGGAATAAGGTTATTCTTCTATATTTGCAGTACCGTTGTCTTTTCAGGTTTTACCGTAGGTTAAATTCTTTACATTTTTAAATTTAACTTGGGTTTTGATTCTTTAATAAAGGGCTAACTGAGAAAATTGCTTTGATTAGACTTCATTGATACTTTTGTTATTTTTTAATCCAGTTGTAAAGTTATTATTAATCTTTGCAGTTGTTCTCCAAACAAGAGTACCAGTTGTATCCCTTCAGCTCATCCTCTCCACTCACAAAGGGTTGCAGTGGACTAAGAAATGTAATCCCTGAAGATTTGCAAGTCCTGTATGGACCTTTTATTCCATTAATTTGCCTCTAGCATACTTTTTGATGGATGTCTTTATTTCAAACAACAGAAGGATTTGTCAACACCACCCATCTACCTGCACTGCTAATTTGTGGTTAAATCTGTTGGTTTCTGGGAGCTACATTGCTTAGGGTTTCAATACTCTTTAGGTGATGGGACTTTTTTCATACACATTTGAAGGGAGTGCAGCAAACATCTGAGCTTGAATTTGTAAATTAAAATCACAGGTGGGTCAAATAGAGAAAGGAATACTTTAAAGCTTTGGTCTACGAGAATAAAAGCTCTTAATACCTCCCACCTGAATAATCAAAAGGATCTTACCAGTAAATCATGGGCAGAGGTGATTGGTAATTACATGCAAACCTCTTGCTTACTGTGACAGGCAACCAGTTTGAGCAGGAACACGTGGTAGGATGTAAAAATCTACAAGTATTGGAAGCGCAACCATGAAGCATTACGTGAGTCTCAGCTGAGCTACAGGTGGTGAATGCACCCACCTGCACTTGGAGCCAGCCAGGAAATGGTTACAAATGTGGCTGCAAGCAAGAATTCAGAGAGGGGTAAGGAGCTGAAAACAGATCTGACAGCATTGCTTGAAAACTAACATTTATGTTACACTGTTGGTGTTGGATTTTAACTTTGGATTTTTTAAATAACATTCATTTGTAAAAATCCAAACTGGTTGAGTTTAAGGACAGTAATTGCTTCACCATATCTCAGCTGCTTTATGTACAACATCTACTATGCAAGTATCTAAACTACCTATTAATAACAGTGGCTTCTCTGTTTTTCATTAACTGTTGTTTTGAATTGTATAGAGCGAGAATTTGACAGTGAGACAGGTAGTATGGATTTGTATCTCTTTCCCAAAGAGATCTTCAGTGGCATGTCACTCTTCATCTGAATACAATTAAATTGAGTTCTGGAGTTTCAGACAGTTTTGTTGGCAAGTCTGAAAACTAATTAAAAAAATCTAGGATCTGATTAGCAATTGAATTTGAAATATTTTCCAGTACTTCTGTGGGAAATAATTTCTAGGTTTAAAATGGTCTCTGCAGGATTTTTCAGCCTTTGGAAGATTCTTACAGGGCCAGGTGGTGTTGTCTGACATGCACCTATCTCTACACAGCAGCCTTCACAAATAAGCATTTTGTAACATTTGCTTCTGGAAAGTTTACATCATGTGGCACGGATACAAGGGATGTTGCCCTTGAAATAGTTGCAGAAGAGAGGGTAGGATTTTGGAGCTGTGGCTTTGCCACCATGAGTCATTCAGTTCCTACAGCACTTTTCCTGTTTGGAATAAAAATATTTATTGTAAAGAATGTGAAGCTAAAATCATAAAGGCCTTGAGAAACTTAGATAATAGATACATGTAGTTGTAGATGGTTTTACAGAATAAAACCAGGTCAGTTGCCAATAGTATCTCGTGTAATAAAAGCTTTAAACTCTTAATTGCTCTTGCAGTGGAATCTACTCTGAACTGACTGGAAGCTTTCACTTCAGTGGAACTTTGCTTTTGTTCATCTTACCGCTTTTGTCAATATAAAAGTATGACAGAGTAACAGTCATAAATGTATGAGACCCTTGCATCTTTTAATGCTCTGTCCACAGAAGTGCCTCTTAGAAAACTTAGTAATAATTACTGAAACAAAATTATAATTTATGTTAATGATAGTACCTGACTTAAATTCCTTAAAACAAGTAGTTTTCCTCAAATTTAAATTCTCAGAGTAATCTGACATGCCCCCAACGTTTGCGAGCTTCTTAAAGGCTGTGTTAGAGAAACAACTTGTTAAAAATCCATATGAACATGAAAGTAGTAGAGTACAAAAATAGGCATATGTCTTCATGATAGCTTCAGGTTATCATCCAAAGAGCCATATGCACATATAGGGCCATTTCTAAAGATCCTGTCTGTTTGCAGTAAAGAGCACATCGCTGCCTCCCACACAATCTTGATACATTTCTTAAAAATGAGGATAGGGTTTAGAATCAGTTTTCTTACAGAATTTTGTAAAAAAAAGAAAAAAAGAGAAAAGAAAAAATAATTAAGTGATGCAAGTGGCTAAAATATTTACTGAAAGAATTTTCTTTTTTATTATTGTGTGTAAGTCACTAATAGTGATTTAGTATTGCATTTCCAGCTCTATGTGTGCTTTTCCACATCACTGACTTGTGGGTGGGCAATGTAAGTAATCTGAAGTATATTATATAAATGTGATGTCATTAAACTAAAGACAATCTGTGGGTGGACTGTGTCAGTATAAATACCCCATATGAGTGTATCATGTGTAGCCCAAATTTCCCAGTGTGCTGCAGCTCAACAGGTCTTTCTTAAAACATGGGTCCTGGCTGTGTTATTTATTTCCACATTGTATTACTTCTGTAATTGTAGTGTTCCAGAAGATATTGGGAAAATATGTTGTCTTTTGCTGGTTTTTAGATTAACATAATTTGTCAACCCAAAAAATACTTTTTTTTCCAAGCAGGATATATTTTTAATCCATTATATGAATACAGACAGTTTTTTCTACATTGAGGTTTGACATAGCTTGAAACCAAAATACCAGATTATCATATGATCTCTTCAGTATTTTTATTGTGTTGAAACTGGACCAAGTTGCCCAGAGAAGTTGTGGCTGCCCCATTCTTGGAAATGCTAAAGGGATTGAATGAGACTTTGAGCAACTTGGTCTAGTGGAAGGTGTCCCTGCCCACGGCAGGGGGTTGGAACTGGATGATCTTTAAGGTCCCTTCCAACACAAACCTTTCTATGATTTTGTAAAACTTGTTAGACTGCAACTAAGCTTGTCCAGTCAGGACAAGCCTCAGTAAGACTGAGGTTCTCAGTGCTATTTTTAAAGAAATGTTTGTTGACTTTGAGCTGTTTAAGGAGTTGAATAATAAATACTCAAGCTCTCACATGGATTACAAGACATTTTCTTCCAAAGACATACTGCAGGATTTCTATTTGGGTTTTTTGGTGGGTTTTTTGCTAGATGGCTTACCTGTTTAAAATGAACAGTATTATTTGGATAGCCCTTAAGGAAAAGGTTTAATGAATACATGCAGTTAATCTTAAAACTCTCTGAAGAGCTGAATAAAAATACAATTGATTCTTTGTAAGACTTCTGGTTTTAATTTTAAAGTTATGTTTACCAGGTAAAACCTTGCATGGGTGGAAATCAACCTGATTTATCTGTATGCAATGTCTTAGCTGAGAACATGGGAACAAATACAAATAGGGCTTAAATTCTCCTGAAGGTGTACATGGTAAGTCATTCTTGGATGGATTTTCCTACTAAAACCTGAATGCAGAGAGTTGCATAAATGGAAGAAGGTGTGTATGAAATCTAAATAAGAACCTCAAGAAAAAAATTTCCGAATACTTTTCACAACTACCAGACGGGAAGAGAGCGACATTGGATGTCATAAAATCAGCAGGGGCAATGACTAAAAATGTGTCTTTCCAAGGGAGCACTGGCATACAGCAACGGTGTGTCCTATATTAAACATTTATTTTATTGTGACCTTGCTCAGATTTATTACCAAGCACTAGCAATAAAGAATCTATCACATTCCTGTATCACATTCCTGTAGTAGAGGACCTATTGGAGTGAGTCCAGAGGAGAACCATGAAGATGTTCAGAGGGCTGGAGCATCACTGGTATGGAGACAGGCTGAGAGAGCAGGAGGTGTTCAGCCTGGAGAAGAGAAGGCTCCAGGGAGACCTTGGAGTTCAGCACGTTGCAGTACCTGAAAGGTCTCCAGGAGAGCTGGAGAGGGACTTTTAACAAGGCCATGGCATGCTAGGACACTGGGGAATGGCTTTAAACTGAAAGAGAGTAGGTTCAGATTAGATATAAGGAAGAAATTCTTTACTGTGAGGGTGGTGAGGCATTGGAACAGGTTGCCCAGAGAAGCGGTGGATGCCCTGTCCCTGGAAGGGATCCTGTTCACGGCCAGGTTCGAGGAGATACTCTAGGGGAAGGTGTCCCTGCCCATGACAGGGGAGTTGGAAGCAGATGGTCTTTAGGGTGCCTTACAACAAACCATTCAATGATTTTATGAAACTGGGTAGCCTGCAGCTAAGTACCACTCCAGTCAGGATGGTATTTAGTAAAACTAAAGTTCTGAGTGCCATTTCTTAAGAAATGTTTGTTGACTTTGAGTTTGGCTTCTCTATTTAAGGAGTTGAGATACAAATACTAGAGCAAGTTATCTTTAAGGTCCTTTCCAACTCAAACTGTTCTATGATTCCATTAATGGTATGAAATGTGGGACCCATTCCTGTAGCGTGTACATTGTGGTGGCCACCAACCCCTCATAACGTCCAGCAGGAAACTAGCTTGTCCCAAAACGAATCCTTGGCTATTGCGTGAGGCAACGCCGTGATGTGGGAGCTGGGTTTTCCCTGGATTTGCGAGCCGAGTGGGCCGGGTGATGCAGCCGGAGGGAGATGGTGTGAGGGCAGTGGTGCCCTCGGTGTGAGGGAAGCTGCGCCCGGGCCCTCACAGGGGCGCAGAACGCTTCTCTTCCCTCCGGTAACACCGACCAGCACTCCCGCAGGAACAGCACCGTCCCGGGCTGCCCCGGCCGCGGCACCGCCCGGAGCGCGCCTGCGCTCCCCGCGGGAGGACGGGCCGCGCCTGCGCTGCCTCTGCAGCCGGGGCCGGAGCCGGGGCCATGTTCGGCCCGGCCGCC